>CM056050.1:567574668-567830200 GCA_029574335.1 Rana kukunoris | reverse complement strand
CCTTTATTAAAACAATAACAAATATAAAACAAACTTTCCTTAAAACAGGAAACCAAAATACTACAACTTTTACACTACCATAAAATGAAGGTTGCCGAACCTTGGAGGCACCAAGTATCAAAATATCCACTTTGTATCTGAGTAACTACTTCCACGGTCCCCAGCCACACCACACCAGCTCGGGATGAACCACATTCTGCAGATACCACAATTGTAATTGACAATTAATCCACCATAACTGGCATTCCACCGGGGTATCCATACCTTAGATGGGTCCCTAATAAGATAATCACAGCAGGTTGTTTTAAAATGCCTCCAAAGACCCCAACCACACTGGCCTAAAAAAAAAGACATAGGACAAACCAATCCGATGCAGGGCAGGCATAAATGCTTCTCCTCCATGTGTCTTCCCCCGGATGTCCAGTTCCACCTAACATACCCCAAGACTACCCTTGCAGCCCCTCCCCCACACTGGCAGCCCAATAAACATAAAGGCTATGTAACTGACCACATTTTTAACCCAGCCTTTTCCCGGATTGCCCTGTGCTCCTTATAATGCTAGCCCTACGCTCATTTTTATTTATTTTTTTGCTTCAGGGTATACTTAATCTAGGGTCCGATGATCTTCATCACATCCTGTTCTTGATGTGCCAACTAGAGACAAGCCTCTGCAAAATGAAGTGAAAACGTTCTGGACAGCCGCACTCCAAAAACAAATTGCTTTTATTGTAAAATAAAAAAAACACACAAAAAAGCATGCCACAGCAGACGGGGTAAAAAGCTGACGCGTTTCACACCAATCTTTAGTGCTTATTCATTTTGCATCATTCCATGCATTGCCAGCACCATTGGCTTTGGATCAGATGAGGAGACTTTCTGATTAGTATCTTAGAGCAGTGATTCCGCTTTTTTATTTTAGAGACGAGCCTCTGATTTGAACCAAAGTAGATCTTGGTGTTTGGCAAAGGGGCAAATTAAATGAGCTGTTTGAATGCCAAATCATACCTTAGGCTGCAGCGGGAAGTCATACATTTAGCAGTGGTATTACTACTGTTGCTAAATGTGATAGCTTCCAACTCTGCCTGGTTGATCAGGAGCCAGCAGACCCTGGCTTTCTAGCAATCAGTGGTGTATTTAAATAAAGTGTGTTCATTTAATGTAAAAAAAAATATGTGAATAAACAGGGGTACCATTTACCTCATTTACCTTAGTGGAAAGGTGGAATCTGGCAGCCCCTTATTTTTATAGTGGGATTACAGATTTCAGAGTCCACAGACCCCCAGAACCACTGGTCCAGGGTTGTGGGTAAAAGGTCTTTGTCATCAATATGGGAACAAGGTGCTGTGCTAGTGGCATGCTCCCTGACAAGTTTCCCTCCCCATGTTGAAGGCATGTGGTCTGGTATGGTTCAGGAGGGTGGTACACACCTGACCCCTCCTTTTCTAGCCCTACAGGCTGGTGAGGGCATGGTATGAATTTTGGGGTGATCCCACATCATTTGTGTTTGTTTTCACACGGTGAACCATACCAGACCTGAAAGTGTTGATCAAGAAATTGTTCTTTTTGTTCAGTTGCATGCTTAAAAAAAGTAAGTATCAGTGTATAGTCAGCCCTAAAGGATAACTAAACCCAAGAACAAAAAATGCAGTATGTTGCAGTTTACAGTTCTTATGCCGCGTACACACGATCATTTTTTGTGATGAAAAAAAAACGACGTTTTCTGTGAAGTAAAAAACGACAATTTTGAAACGTCACTTTTCAAAGACGATGTTGCATACACACCATCGTTTTTTTCACAAAAAGCGAGGTTACGTTCACCACTCTTTTCCATTGAAGCTCGCTTCCTAACTAGCTTCTGGGCATGCGCGGGTTGAAAAACTTTGTTTTAAACGACGTTTTTGCTACACACGGTGACTTTTTGTGAAACAAAAAACTACGTTTTGAAAAACGACACAAAAAATTCAAGCATGTTGGAATTTTTTTTTGGTCGTTTTTTTGAAGACAAAAAACGACGTTTTGCCCACACACGATCAATTTAAATGACGTTTTAAAAAACGAAGTTTTTTTTCATCGCAAAAAACGACCGTGTGCATTAGACGTGATGACTGTACTTGTTTTCTTTTTTTTTTTCAAACTACAGTAATATCAATGTGTATTTTCAGCAAATACACATTGATATTTCCATAAATGCAATGTCCTTGTTACTTTCTGTGAGTTGCTCTGAAAAATATCTTCCTTCTTATCTACATTCTATAGACTATCTGGGCCAGATTCAGGTAGATGAGAGCATCTTTGCTCTGGAGTAACGCATCTCATTTGCGTTACGCTGCAGAAATTTTAGGAGCAAGTGCTGTTATTCATGAAGCACTTGCTCCTAAAGTTGCGGCAGCGCATCGCAAATGAGCCGGCGGAATTCAAATTGGGCGGGTACGGGGCGTGTAGTATTCTAACTATGCGCGATCCCGCGGCGAACGTACTGCGCATGCGTCGAGTGTCAATGCATCCCAGTGCGCATGCTCCAAGTTCTGTCAGTGAACGTCAATGATGTCACGTCCCTATTCATGAATGTTTTACGCAAACGACGCAATTTGTTTTTATTTCTGACGCGATGACGACGGCTATACCTAACATAGGATACTCCACTAGGGGGCTGCTTTATCTATACGCCGCGTATCGCTTCCGGAAACGTCGTAAAGTCACTGCGTCGCGCCCGAAAAAGATCGTGAATTGCCGATTTCCCGCTCATTAACATATTTTTTGAGCGTAAATCGGCGGGAACGCCCCCGGCGCCATTTTTAAGTTGAAGTAACGATGCGATGGCGAAATTCAATTACGCCGATCGCATCGGAACTCCAACCCGGCGTTTCTTGTTTTCGGGTTATAGAAAACAGAAACGCCGGCTTAAAGTGACAGTTAGGCTGGCGGATCACTGGATCCGCCAGCCTAACTCTTCATGAATCTGGCCCTATCTATTCCCTTGCCACCCATGTAATGGAGATGAAAAGATATGCACATGTTTATAGTCCTTATCAGGAGAGATGACTAGGGTGATAACTCATGGCTCCCTGTGGAGGAGTCACATAGCCATCCAGAAACAGGAAGGATTAACAGGTAGAAATAAAACAAAAGATGCATAGAAAACAAATGCAACCGCACACCAAGGATTAGTTAATTGTAGTCAATTTTTGGTTTGGGGTTTAGATACTTTTTAATCCAACTTCCTAAGCCTGCCAACTGACCCCAAATGAGAATCTCAGAAGAAGTTCAGTATATCAGCAGGCTCACACACAGGCTGTGGCATGACTTATTATGATTGTCTGGCTTTAACTTGTCATGGTCAGCAGTATTAGGGGGAATCAATAATGCCGCGTACACACGATCGTTTTTCGGCATGATTTAAAACTACGTTTTTAAAAAACGTCATTTAAAATGATCGTGTGTGGGCTTCACATCGTTTTCCATCTTCTGAAAAACGACCAAAAAAAAATTTGAGCATGCTTCATTTTTAAACGTTGTTTTTCAAGTTGTAAAAAATGATTGTGTGTGGGCTAAAACGTCGTTTAAAACAATGTTTTAAACCCGCGCATGCTCAGAAGCAAGTTAGAGCTTGAATGGAACTTCCCTTTTAGAGTGCTGTCGTACGTCACTGCGCTTTGCTCATAATTTAAAAAAAAACGATGGTCTGTGTTTTATTCCATGATTAAAAAACGATCGTGTGTACTTGGCATAAGAACCCTATAGGTGGTACATTACAGGCCACCTACAACCAATGGGGGCACCCACATTTTTCTATAGTGCCCCATACATTTTTAGTTATGCTCATGCTTTCTTATTCTCAGTCCAGATATGGTTACATTTGTTCCCGAGCTAAATATTTGCAGTGATTAACTATTTGCGAAACCTCAGAAAATGATTTCAGTATTAAAATGGTCAGATATGGCTCCTGACAATGAAGACATTGAATAAACAGCGCAAATGCAGATAGGCTGTATGTAAATAATTCAAAGTTTACATTAGTCTTGGTCTGTGATGCCAGCTCTCAGAACACTGTAAAAGAAAGGGCATTACTATAACCAAAGTTTCTTGGTATCTGGTATATAGTTAAATTGCTAAGGCCCATGTTCCAATAGATACAAAAACAGCTTTGTGATGCATTTTTATATTCATTCTGTGGATTTTTTATTTTTTTGTATGGTATGTTGCTTTTTGGTTCAGCTGTTTTTTTTTTTTTTTTGTGTTGGACTTTAAAATGTAAATTAAAAAGTGATAAAACATCCACTAAATGTAAAACCTGTCATTAACCAGTAACCTCCCTCTAAGGCCTCGTACACACGATCAAATCTGTCTGCTGGAAACGGTCTGCTAGACCGTCCCAGCAGACAGATTCGATCGTGTGTACGGCCGAGCCGACGGATTTGGTCACCCGACAGATTTCAAAGCATGCTTTGAAATCTATCGGGTGGGAATCCGTCCGCCCGACATGTCTGCTGGTTAGTACACTTACCAGCAGACATGTCGTCCCCCACCGCCGCCGAATGGATTCGGTGCATGCGCGGAAGTGTTTTACTTCCTGGTGCGGTGATGTGGCGGCGTCAACATCACCGCCACGTCACCAACACGTCAGCGCGCCGTCTGCTGGCGGGGATTTTGGTTTGCTCGTGTGTACACGCGAGCAAACCAAAATCCTATCAGACAGATTTGTTCAAATCGGTCGGTCCGACCGATTTGAACAAATAGATTGCCTCGTGTGTACGAGGCCTAACACTTCTCTTACCAATAGCATAAACCCTGACACCTAACTTGTAGAAAGTGAAACCAACCTAATCCTATCCAGTAAAAACAGCAATTGTTTGCAAGTCAGAATTTTCAGTCACTTTCATAATCTTCGGCAACCAGCAATTTGTGACACTCCTCACAGTGACCATGGAGGGCTATAGGAATATACTTTCTGTATTACGTGATGTTCATTTTATCCTCCGCAGTATAGTAAGTATTCTTGCAGGCTGGACATCCAAAAAAAAAACCCCACTATGGGCCAGATTCAGGTAGGAGATAAGTCGGCTTATCTCCAGATAAGCCGTCTTATCTCTGCGTTTTAGGCCTCCAATCTATGCCACTGATTCATAAAATCAGTTTAGCGTAGATTTTACTTAGATCAGACATGCGTAAGTCTCTTGCGCTGTCTAATTTTATTTTCTTATTTTGGGCTGGCCGCTAGGTGGCGTTCCCGTCTAAAATATGCAAATGAGCCTATACGCCGATTCCCGAACGTACGCCCGGCCGGCGCTATTTTTTTACGCCGTTTGCGTTAGCGTAGTACCGTCGTAATGTTATTCCTGCTATATGAGGCGCAGGCAATGTTAAGTATGGACGGCGTGCCGGCGCTTTTTTTCACGCCGTTTACGAATAGGGCTTTGCGTTAGTGCCGTTCACCTCGTTTACACGTCGAATTGATGTCGAGATTTGGAGCATGCGCACCAGGAACCAATCACGGCCAGTGCATGCGCAGCCCATTTGGCACGGGGATGCGCTTCATTTAAATGATACACGCCCCCTACCTGCCGAATTTGAATTCGGCTGGGTGATTTACGCTGCGCCGCCTCAACTTTACAGGAAATTGCTTTATGAATAAAGCACTTGCCTGAAAAAGTTGTGGCGGCCTAGTTTAAAATCCAGACGCTAGGCATGCCTAAAGATAGGCATTCCTACCTGAATCTGGCCCTATATTCCTTTCTACCATCAGTTCAAGGCTGCGATCAAAGCTTGTCCAAAGCTTCTTCCTGTGTTCCTGAGTATATTGAAATTTTCCTATAAGGGAGACATGACACACATAGGGCCAGATTCAGGTAGAGTTAGGCTGGCGGATCAATGGATCCGCCAGCCTAACTGTCACTTTAAGCCGGCGTTTTTGTTTTCTGTAACCAGAAAACAAGAAACGCCGGGTTGGAGTTCCGATTCGATCGGCGTAATTGAATTTCGCCATCGCATCGTTACTTCAACTTAAAAATGGCGCCGGGGGCGTTCCCGCCGATTTACGCTCAAAAAATATGTTAATGAGCGGAAATCGGCAATTCACAATCTTTTTCGGGCGCGACGCAGTGACTTTACGACGTTTCCGGAAGCGATACGCGGCGTATAGATAAACCAGCCCCCTAGTGGAATATCCTATGTTAGGTATAGCTGTCGTCATCGCGTCGGAAAAAAAACAAATCGCGTCGTTTGCGTAAAACATTCATGAATGGGGACGTGACGTCATTGACGTTCACTGACAGAACTTGGAGCATGCGCACTGGGATGCATTGACACTCGACGCATGCGCAGTACGTTCGCCGTGGGATCGCGCTTATTTTAAATAATACGCGCCCCGTACCCGCCCAATTTGAATTCCGCCGGCTCATTTGCGATACGCTGCCGCAACTTTAGGAGCAAGTGCTTCATGAATAACAGCACTTGCTCCTAAAATTTCTGCAGCGTAACGTAAATGAGATGCGTTACTCCAGAGCAAAGATGCTCTGATCTACCTGAATCTGGCCCATAGGCTTTCTTTCCAAAATGGGGTCCAGGCATTTATCCCAGTCTCTCGCAGGATTCTCTTCATGGATAGTTTAGTGATAATTCCTGGATGCAGTACATAATATAAATTGGCTTCCTTTTGCACATGGAGTCCAGCCACTGACCCCAGTCTCTCGCAGGCTTCTCTTTCTGCACGGTATTGTATGTTTTCCTGGACAGACGACAGTAAACACATTGGCATTCTTTCCACATTGGGGTCCAGCACAAATTCCAATCTCTCCCAGTTCTCTCTTCCTTCTTAGTGGAGTAGGAATTCTTGGAGGTAGTACATAGCACACATTGGCTTTCCTTTCTCCACAGAGTCTAGTGTCGGGAGGGGCACTGTCAGATTTTTTTTTTTTGCGCAAACTAGTCAATATACGCTTATTGGGATTTTTTTTTTACCAAAAATATGTAGCAGAATACATATTGGCCTAAATTGATGAAGACATTTTTTATAGCAAAAAGCAAAAAAAATTGCTTTATTTTTCAAAATTTACGCTCTTTTTCTGTTCCAAAAGATAAAGACCGCAGAGGTGACCAAATACCACCAAAAGAAAGCTCTATTTGTGGGGGGAAAAAGGACATACATTTTACTTGGGTATAGCGTCGCACGACCGCGCAATTGTCAGTCATTTAAAGTAACACAATGCAGTATTGAAAAAAATGGCCTGGTCATAAAGGGGGGTAAAACTTTTGGAAGTTGAAGGGGTTAAGATTGATCAAGTCTAAACTAAAAGGGCATTTTTTTCATACATGGCAGTAGCACACATGTATTTTGCGATTTTACACAACATTCATTCATTCTTTTACTCACTTTTAGTCAAATATTTTGGTGCTCTGGTGGGGGGAGGGACACCCATGCAGGAGCAATGGAGTGGAGATGGATCCAGGACCAGTAATTGCACTGTATGCAGCCTTCTTCCTGTATTCACGCCTCTCTGCAGACTGCAAGGTGGAAAAGATGGAGGGAGGAGATGGGTGGAGCCAACTCTCACTCAGGGGCGGAGGCCTGTAGTGTGGACAAGATGGAGGTAGGAGGTGCCGGTGGGTGGGGCCAACACGTTCAGGGACAGAGAAAGAAGAATGCTGGTGCTTTGTCCTGACTGTCTGTGCTGGACATTTTAGTGCAGTTAGCACAACAGATAAAGAGTAACAGCACTAAGGCTGTCCCAAAGCCAAAGGAACGGCCTAACTCTGCAGCAACAACTGTTCCCCTATGGCTATTGTCAGTGAGATTTGCTACAGATAACAGTCTCTCCCCTTGACTGTCCCTGCACTGTGCTGATTTTCTCACTGTCTCTCCTTGATCTTTACACTGCCTCTCCATCATGCCTCCTCTGCCTCTACCTACTCCTGCCTCCTCTGGTGGGATCCTTCCAGGTCAGCCTCCTGAGCTCCAGCCAGAGGTAACCCACCTGGTGGGGTCCCTCAAGGGCCACTGATAGCCTCTGCTTAGCACAGTTTCTCCAGATTCCACCCTACTCCCCTTGCTGGCATGGCCCATGTCTATTTATGGGTTATCCCAGTTCCCTGCCAGGCCCACTCCTGGGAATTGGCTAAGAGCCCATAAATATTCAAAGCAGCTCCACCTTACCTCCACCCACTTGTTCCAGAATGTTCTCCAACTTTCCAGATACTAAGGGGAGGCCCCAGAGAACTTCTAGGATGAGTCATCCAGCCCTGGCCTCTAATAACCCTGACCCAGATTTAGTAACCTCAGCTGCACTGCAGAAGAATGAAAAGAGGCTCCTGTTAATTCATAAAGCATATATTTTGTTTTTTACTGTGCTTCAGTTATG
This sequence comes from Rana kukunoris, assembly GCA_029574335.1. Classification (NCBI taxonomy): domain Eukaryota; kingdom Metazoa; phylum Chordata; class Amphibia; order Anura; family Ranidae; genus Rana; species Rana kukunoris. The sequence goes on along the minus strand of CM056050.1, from coordinate 567,821,846 downwards.
AATGAACACAGTGAGTGATCAGTACCGATCACTCACTATGTTCTTTCAGTAAAGATAGGGGCTGGTAAATGACATTTACCAGACCCTTTTTCCGGCCTACATCCTGAATATCCCCCGCAGCAGTCGGCATGAGAGCAGAGGAGGGAATCTGGCAGCGCGGTTGGGGGGCACACCGTTATTTTTCCCATTATGGGCATGAGTGGGGCCTCGTGTCCCAAGTTTTGCCTAAGGCCTCACAAAGCCTAGAGCCGCATCTGCTATTGTGTGATGTTATTTTGTAAAAAAGAAGATGTTTTAATTGGGAAATGTATTGAGTAGTGTCTAGCAACATATGGCTATACAATTTATTGATTAATGCATATTTGACTATAACAAGTAGATGCAATTTATATGCACTGTACAGGAGGTTTTGGAAGATGTTGGAGGTTATTGTACTTAGAGATGCATGTGTATAATGACAAAGGGAATTTTGCAATGTCGTGCAATCTTGGTAAATATGAATTTAATAATGTCTTAAAGTAAACGGGAATAAAAGTCGGTCGATCTTTAAACAGCTCTTCTTGTTAATGTACTTTTGATTATTGGCACCTTTAAAGTTCCATGTTCTGAATGGTATGTTTGTAGTAGGATATAATTGGGGATGTGGTGCCGTGACTGTAAATCAGCCTAATCATATTATTTAACTGTAGTGTACAGACTACACTGTAATAACACAGTTCACAAAGACTGACAGCACATGAATGGAGAAAAAATAAAAGCCTAATATTACATAAAGACCAGCAATTATAGAACAATGTTATGGCTGATGTAATTGCAGTCATGTATACAATAAAATACAATTATCTGCTTTCACTTCAAGAGCTGCCTATTTGTTATTGAAGGTTTATTTCATCATCATGTTCATCATTTTTGTAAAAAAAAAAAAACTCGATACTAACTCCTATTCGTGTATCTGGCACTAATATAAAATGTCACAGCCATGTCCTCGTGCCTGATGTGGTTGTAAAAGGCACAGTGTAGAATGCATCCTAAATACTATGCCAACTACCAGACCCTATTCCTCATTGGCTGCTTTTAGGATTGGGAATCGTTGGCTACCAAAATTACAAGCACACATATTACTAATACTACAATGATAATAACAATGCAGACAACTTTCCAAGACAGCCCACACATTTTTAGTAATGTCACTTGATACAGTTCCATTTCTAATGCTACAAGATACCACTTTATAAGTTCATGCCAATGAAGCCAGCTTACGTAGTTACATAGTAAATCTGGTTGAAAAAAGACACAAGTACAAGCCAGTTAAAAGGGGAAAAAATAAAAATCATTCAATCCCATAAACGCAATCCTTTACCCACAGTTGATCCAGAGGAAGGAAAAAAGCATGCATTAACCATATTGCTCCAGCAGAGGAAATAAAATAAAAAAAATGCTCTGCACCCCGAGCCATCTCTTTTTTAAAAGGCTATTAGAGACTCTGGCTCTAATCATGTGCTTAAAAAAAAAAAACCCTGATTGGAATTTAATGTAGATTAGGGGGCTGGAGGCATGGATAGGGTGGTGGGGGGGGGGCGTGCTCCCTGCATCACGGGCCGCCATCGTTCAGTTTTTAACCACTTTAGCCCCGGACCATATTGCTGTCCAAAGACCAGAGCACTTTTTGTGATTCGGCACTGCGTCGCTTTAACTGACAATTGCGCGGTCGTGCAACGTGGCTCCCAAACAAAATTGGCGTCCTTTTTTTCCCACAAATAGAGCTTTCTTTTGGTGGTATTTGATCATCTCTGCGGTTTTTATTTTTTGCGCTATAAACAAAAATGGAGCGACTATTTTGAAAAAAATTCAATATTTTTTACATTTTGCTATTATAAATATCACCAAAAAAGATATAAAAAAAAAAATTTTTTCCCCAGTTTAGGCCGATACGTATTCTTCTACATATTTTTCGTAAAAAAAAAATCGCAATTAGCGTTTATTGATTGGTTTGCGCAAAATTTATAGCGTTTACAAAAAAGGGGGTAGTTTTATGGCATTTTTATTAATATTTTTTTTTTACTAGTAATTGCGGCGATCAGCGTTTTTTTTCAGTACTGCGATATTATGGCGGACACATCGGACACTTTTGACACATTTTTGGGACCATTGGCATTTTTATAGCGATCAATGCTATAAAAATGCATTGGATTACTATAAAAATGCCATTGGCAGTGAAGGGGTTAACACTAGGGGGCGGGGAAGGGGTTAAGTGTGTTTCTATTTGTGTTCTAACTGTATGGGGGGGTGGACTCAGTAGGGGGATCACTGATCTTCCGTTCATACATTGTATGAGCGGAAGATCAGCGTTTCCCCCGCTGACAGGAACGAGCGCTGTGTGTTTACACTCACAGCTCTCGTTCCCCGCTCTGTAACGAACGAGTGCGCGTGCCCGGCGGCGATCGCGCCCGGCCGCGAAAGTCCCGACGTAGAGCCACGGCGGCTGGTCGGCTAGTGGTTAATGAATGGATGGAAAGGTTGGTGGTAGTATATACATGATTAATGTTGGCAGTGTAATGCCCATTTTTCGGGTTCTAAAAAATAAGGGTCTATAAAAAATGTTTTTTTTCAACCCGGTTATTAAAACTGCCTTGCCTACACACGATCGTGAAAAAAAAATGCTCTAGCAAAGCGCAGTGACTACAACACGTACGACAGCACTATAAAGGGGAAGTTCCAATGCGGAACCTCTTAATACATCATTTAATTTTCGTCCTACCGCGGGGTATGGCGCCGCTATATAGCGTCACGCCTTCCGAAAACAGCCGACTAGCACTCGGCTGTTCTCGGCGCCTGCGCACAGACCCAGGAGAGACAAAAGAAAAGAAATCACCGCTCCAGGTGAGACCTATAGACGATTAAGGATAATTAGATTACCAAGGTGCTGGTGATGCAAATGGCAATGATGATGAAGAAAAGAGGGAAGGACGGCCGCACTCCAAGGATTTTCAAACGAAAAAAGTTGTCTTTATTGTAAATCCAAAAACATGTACAGTCACAGCAATCACGGAAAACAGGACAGCCGACGCGTTTCGCACTCGATCAGTGCTTAGTCATGGCTGACGCCGTATACAGCCGAGTCCTATTTCGGCTTTTTTCGGAGGGCGTGACGCCGCTATATACGGCGCCTGCGCAGTCAGCTCCTAGGTCTGTGCTCAGGCGCCGTATAGCTCCGAGAACAGCCGAGTGCTAGTCGGCTGTTTTCGGAAGGCGTGACGCTATATAGCGGCGCCATACCCCAGCGGTAGGACGAAAATTAATTATCTATTAAGAGGTAAGTACACCTATAAAAAAAAAAAAAGACAGCATACTGTCGCTGACGCGGGGGAAGTGATCCCCCGCTTGGAGCCGGATAATAAGGGCTCGTATAACGATAAGTACCAAAAAAAAAAACAACAGCATACTGCAGATGTTAGCAGTATGCTGGAGGGATGTAGCTAATGTCAGATAGTTTATTTTTGGATGAACCCCTGCTTTAAGTCATTTGTAAAAGATTGTGTTGACACCAGACAATCTCAGGAGGGGCAGGGCCAGATTAAGAAGATCATGGGGCTGGTGCTGAGGATTTTGGTGGGCCTTTAATAAATAATAAAGAAATAAATATGCAAACAATTTTTTGTTATAACAAATTAAATTAAAGAGAGAGAGGGAGGATGAGAAAGAGAGAGAGGGAGAGGATGAGAGAGGGGTGAGGGGTAAGGGAGGGGGGGATGAGAGAGAGAGAGAAGATGCGCATGAGCATGCGTGGGAATGACATCAACGCAGCCCAGCCAAGGCAAGTGATTGAAGGCACAGAGCCCAGAAGGAAGACCGGGTGAAGATGGAAGTGCCCAGGACCCCCCGGATTGATCACAGCAGGGCTCAGTGCAACAATTTAAGTGTACCCTAATGTGCTAATATTGTGTGCATACTTGTACATTGTGGCATAAGCTACCTCAGGGCCTCTAAAAAGTAGTAATTTTAGCAATGTTAACTACCGCTTTATTATCACAGGGTCACAGGATCCTTTCATAGGGCCCCCTACTGACCCGGTGGCCCTTGGGCAGTACCTAAGTGCACAGTTGCCAACATTTAAAAAATAATAATTAAGGGACACTTTTTTTTTTGAGAACCCCTATGTTCCTCTATACATCACAGTAGTAATCACAAAATTAAATAAGTACTAATAATGGGCAGAACAAATATGAGGACTGAGAAGATTTCCTTTAGTTGAACTAACAAAAGTGTGTCTATTCTAGAGCTGGTAACATTGAGGATATTCAGTATAATTTTAAATAACTGTTTTTGTGGGTAAGAGGCATATGGGTGGAGTATGGACAGTATAAAACTGGGAAGTATGTGCAGGTGAGGGAGAGGAATGTGGAGGGTCTAACAGTGGGCACTATGTACAGGAGAGGAGTGCGGAGGGTATATCAGGAGGCACTATGTTCAGGAGAGGAGTGTGGAGGGTATGGCAAAAGGCACTTTGTACAGAGAGGAGTTTGAAGGGTATGACAGTGGACAGTATGCACAGCAGAGGAGTGTGGAGGGTATGACAGAGGGTGGTATGTACCTGAGAGGAGTGTGGAGGGTATGAAAGTGGGCAGTATGTACAAAGGAGGAGTGTGGAGAGTGACAGTGGGCAGTATGTACAGGAGAGGAGTGTGGAGAGTATGACAGTGGGAAGTATGTACAGGAGAGGAATCTGGAGAATATGATGTGGGTGGTATGTACAGGAGAGGAATGTGGAGAGAAAGATAGTTGGCAATATGTACAGGAGAGGAGTGTGGAGGGTATGACAATGAGCAGTATGTACAGGAAAGGAGTGCAGATGGTATGATACTGAGCAGTTTGTACATTAATTGAGTGTGTTGGGTAAGACAGTAAGCAGTATGTACATGAGAGAAGTGTGGAGGGTATGAGAGCGAGCAGTATGTACAGGAGAGGAGTGTGGAGGGTATGACAGCCGGCACTATGTACAATAGAGGAGTTTATGAAAGTGTGCAGTATGTACAGGTGAAGAGTGTGGACGGTATGATACTGAGCAGTATGTACATGAGATGAGTGTGGTGGGTAAGACAGTGAGCAGTATGTATAGAAGAAGAGTGGGGAGCATATGACAGTGGGCAGTATGTACAGGAGAGACGTGTGGAGGGTATGACAGTGGGCACTATGTATAGGAGAGAAGTTTGGAGGGTATGACAGTGAGCAGTATGTACAGGAGAGGAGTGTGGAGGGTATGATGGTGGGCACTATGTATAGGAGAGAAATGTGGAGGGTATGACAGTGGGCACTATGTATACGAGAGGAGTGTGGAGGGTATGACAGTGGACACTATATATATGAGAGAAGTGTATGACAGCGGGTACTATATACAGAAGAGGAGTGTGTATGGTATGACAGCATGTGCTATGTATAGGAGAGAAGTGTGGAGGGTATGACAGTAAGCAGTATGTACATGAGAGAAGTGTGGAGAGTATGACAGTGGGCACTATGTACAGGTGAGGAGGATGAAGGAATCTGGGAAGGAAAAAAGTAAAGGTTTGTGGATGGATGTTAAGGGAGTGGTTAAGCAGGCCCTATATGGATTGAAATTACGTCAATTAAAGGGGAGTTCCAGCCAAAAATTGTGTTTATTAAAAGTCAGCAGCTACAAAAAGTGTAGCTGCTGGCTTTTAATAAACAGACACTTACCTGCTCCAGCGTTCCAGTGACGTGCCGATCGGGGCTCCGCTCCTCTCCCCCTGTCCCCGGCCGGCGTCCTCATCACAACTGTGGGCACCCGGCCGTGAAGCCTATTATTTTGTGCCAAATCAGATGCCTGCATTCTTTCTTCTGGAACAGTGAAAAAGTATTTGCTCTGTGTGTTTTAGAACTCTGTAAAGGAGAGGGGCTACAGAAAAACAAGTACAACTTAAGTAGAAGGATTTGTTTTATCCCTTTGTGTCCACAGAGCCTCAGGCTAGTCAATTCAGTGGAATGCTTTGCAACTTTAATATTGTAGCTGAAGGAGTTCCTACCTTGTCTGTGATCTGTGGAACATGTGGCTGGATCACAAGACAAGTTGCATATATTTCAATTCTATTGTTCATTTTTTGCCTGCAGTTCAGTCGTAATTAAAAGGCAGAGATAGTAAGAAAACTAACATTTTCAAAAGCAGTTTAACTAAGGCAGGCTACATATTTTTCCCATGACAGGTACATGACAGCCCACCAATAAGTGATAATTGTAAAACATAGCAAAGTATATATAATTTAAAAATACTGAGTATAAATACTATAAATGATGCACATATCTAATAGACATGTGGAATGTGTGATGTGAAAAAAGCCCAGTGCGCATGCTCCAGCTCACGTCGGAAAGCGTTGTTGAAACCAACGTCAAAACGACGTGATCGTCACTTACGCAATTCCCTAAAAGACGACGCTGACCCGACGCCATACTTAACATGGCAACGACGGCACTTCGGAAACATATCCCTCATACAGCAGGGGTAACCTTATGCGTACGCAACCTACGTAAACTACGTCGCCGCGTCGCAAAAACGTTCGGGAATTGGCGTATTAAGCTCATTTGCATAGGCAAATGAGAAAACAACGTAAAGGCCACCTAGCGGCCGGCGTTGTCATTACATCTAAGATCCGACCGTGTAATTGCTTTACACCTGTCAGATCTTTAGTGTATCTATGCGTAAGTGATTCTAAGAATCACTCGCATAGATACCCATTGAAAAAAACTGCGATACGACGGTGTATCTGAGATACACCGTCGTATCTCTTTTGAGAATCTGGCCCAAAATGTTTATGTTAACCAAATGTGAAATCGCATCTCAAATCGGCTGCATTTGCCAGCAATGACACCGTCCTAATTGGTGCGACGCCGCATCTGCGTCGCTGCACCGATTTCAAAAAGTAGTTCCTTTACTACTTTTTGCGATTTCAGGACGCGATTTACATTGACATCTGTGCAGAAACCTGCACAGATGTCTCCTAAATCGTGGGCGAGATCGGGACTGCCAGCGGGAGTGAAATCGCGCGAGTTCAGCTGAACTTGCACGATTTCACTCCCGCAGCCCAGTGTGAACCAGGGCTTAGTGTCATTTTGAAGCTATTAATAAAAACAAATAAAAATACATATAATTAGTATATAAAATATATAGCAATGCAATGAATATGCTAAGCTGTAGATGGTGGTAAGTAATTCTCAACAGCAATGCTGCATTTAGGGGATGCAAGTTTTAGTCCAGCATGTGCTCTGATAGCTGGTTCCTTCTTTTAGTCTCTACGATAGAGTCTGAACTCCCAGGATGCACCTGTTTATTTTCCTTAGACTTAAAGGAACACTAAAGGCAATTTTTTTTTGTTATACTTACCTCCACTGTGCAGCACAGAGTGGCTCCGAACCTGGTCTTCTGGGGTCCCTCTCAGCTCCTCCCCGCAAGAAGTATCCACCTTCATGCCAGCTCTCTCGTATGGTGGTTAGTTCTTGCGGGCACACTCCCGCGTTACAGCCGGTGGCTATAGCCGCTCACTGTATCACTCGGTCCTGCCCCTGGCGTGCCGCATCATTGGATGTGATTGACAGCAGCGGGAGCCAATGGCTACGCTTCTTTCAATCAACCAATGAATGAGCCGAGAACCCTGGCTGAGAAGCCAGGGAACTCACGGCGCAGGACTTTTGAGGGGTCAGGTAAGTAAACGGGGGGCTGGGGCGTGCTAATCCTAGGAATCTTTTCACCTTAATGCATAGAAAAAATTTGAACCTTTACAACCAATTAAAAGTGGTTGCTAACCCACTCATATAACGTTGCATAATCTTCAATGTTCCCCAATCACAGGAGCTTTTTCTCTGTTTCATTTAAAAAAAAATGCCACCTATTTCAGAGAGGTTCCCCGCGATCACGTCATCAGCATTCTCGTTCCTCTGCTTGGCTGATAGATGCAGCGGGCAAGGCCGAGATTCCCTCGCTGATGTCAGCTGGGATGCAAGGAGGAGAGAGAGCCGGCTGGTCACTTGTTCTCAGGAAACTGCTCTGAAATATGGTAAAGGAGGCATTTTTTAAATAAAACACAGAGACAGGAGCTCCTGTGATTAATAAACAAGCAGGATTATATAAGAGTTTAACAGTTATGAGAGCCACAAGATCGGAGGGGGTGGGCACTGTTACAGGAGCAGAAAGGGAAGGGGGGGGGAAGAGGACAGAGCAGAGCACAGAGGAGAGACAACAGTGACCATGGTGTCAGGGCTCAGCAGCCATGATATACCGTGGTCAGTTCACAAAGGGGAGGGCAGAAACTGTCAGGATCAGCCAGGTATTTCAGGTGATACAGGGGCCATATCAGCCATATCGGGTGAGGGACTGGGGGGAACATACCGGTGGAGATTTCAAATCTCAGTCTTGATCAAAAAAGGCCCTTTCTCATTTTTTTTGGAGGGGGGTAGTTAGGGGAGTGTGGGGGGGGGGGTTAAAGAAGAGAGATATAAACACAATTATAAGTACACAACTAGAATCACAGACACAAAAAGGGTAAGAGGGGGGAAAGAATGACACAGAAGAGTTGATTAGGTAATTAAGAGATATATTTAGGTATATATTAGGGGGGGGGGTTAGAGTGTACACGAGGGGGGAGGGGGGTAAGAGATTGGTTGATGTAGGTAGCTCAGAGGAGTCCCTCTCCTTTTTCCCTTCGTTTAACTCTGTGTATGTGGACAAATTTGATGTATAAAGTTCTATGCATGCTCTGGGCCGTCCCCATCACGTAGGCATGTGCAAAAGTGAAAAATTTGTTTCGTTTCAATTCGTCATTTAATACATTTCGTTAAGTTAGGTTCGTTACATGTGTTGAATTCGTTTTCGGAATTCGTTCGTTTTCGACCGAATTTCGAAAAATCCGGTCGAAATCGAAAATATTTTGCCCCTTTTTCGAATTAGTTCGTTTTCGACCGAATTTCGAAAAAAAAACGGTCGAAATCGAAAATATTTCAACCAGATTAGAAAACAAATAGTCTCTTTTCGAATAGAATTTTTTTCGAATTAAATCCGAAAATATATATATTTTTTTTTTTTCGAATTCCGATCGAATTTAGTCCACGGGTATTCGATTCGGAATTCGAAAAAAAAATTATTTTCGAATTTAATTCGAAAAAAATTCTATTCGAAAAGAGACTTCTAATCTGGTTGAAATATTTTAGATTTCGACGGTCGAAATATTTCGCTAATATAGCAATTCGGGAATTCGTATGCATCCGAATGTCCGAATAATGGAAAATTTGTCCGAATTTCGATTCGGAACGAAACGAAATGCATATGCCTACGGCATCGCGGGCGCTGGTCTTGTCAGACCGAGACATTTTGATAAATGGTACAGATGTCCCCAGGAAAGGGAAAAGGACGGATGTTTTTTTTTTGGAAAATGGTTAAAGGTGGTTAAAGGGGGGGGGGCAGGGACAATAGGGGGAAATAAGTGGAATTTTTATAGTACTGTCTCAAAAATCTCTATGACACTGGTCTGATGATATTTTGTTGAATGTGTGTTAAGAATAAGAACTATGTTAAATCAGTTGCAAAGACGGGTGACATGAATTGGTGTTTGAACAGCCGAATATCTAAGGGGGGGTTATCGGTAATTTTGGAAATAGGTTGGGGGGGTGGGTTGGTAGGTGTGGGGTGTTTCATAATACTATTACCTGAAAATACCCATTCATACATAAGGAGATGGTCCCACATACTGTGCAAGCCCATCTCATTGGCAGATTGGAGACGGATTTGGGACGCTTCCTCTAGGGTCTCTAGATGCGTAGCCCAGAAAGAAACTACATATAAAATACTTATGTTCTGGTACAGAACCCCCACATTTTTAGCAGCACATAATTTGACCCTGCATAGCCAATGCTGGAGATGTGGCTCCTCTGTGGGTACCCACCTCCACATCTTTTGGGATTGTCCGGTAATAACTCCCTTTTGGTCACAAGTCCATAATCTCCTGGAGAAGATCCTAGAGATAGATATACCCTTTCAGCCTTTACATATGTTACTAGGCTTACCTCTCCTGAAAATCTCCAAGAATCTTCGCAAACTGATGGCTTTTCTTTTACTGGCAGCCAAACGTGTCATACCTCAATGTTGGAGAGCTACCCCTTCTTCCACTTTTGCACAATTCTTATCGACAATTGCTGATATTAGAAGGATGGAATGTCTTACAGCTGTTATAGATGATTCTTTACCCAAATTCAAAGCTATCTGGGAGAGATGGGACTCTTCTGATTTTAACACAGAGCCTCATTCCACTCCACCAAAGCTGCCTACCCATTGCCCGCATCCCCTACAGCTCTGTATAGGATGATGCCCCCTTGTTATTATATTTCTTTTCTCTTCCCTTCTCTCTCTATATAGGTAATAGATTGTTGATATATGCTTCTCCTCAGCAGAGCCATGATAAGTTGTTCATGATACCACCACTTATTTTCTATTTTATGGTATAACTAACTTGTATACAACCAGACTTGTCTGTTTCCTGTTGAAAATGTGACTGTTTATTTCTCGCACTTTTAATCATTCAAATGTCTGGATTATGTAATTACTTTGTCTGATTTGAAAATCTATAAATAAACAATAAAAAATAAAAAAATACATGATCCCCTTTTTATTTTTTTTTAGGAATATAGATAAAGGGGTGGGGGGAGGGAGGAGGAGGGCACAACCCCAAAGGGGGAAAAAAAAGTATCTTTCTCCCTCTCTTAACAGATTAAATAAAACTATAAAATTATAACAGGGTAAAAGAATGATATAGGGATTGGAGGATTGGGCCCGGGTAAAGTGTGTAGTATAAATGGGCACGGAGAAGTAGACGGAAGGAGCTGGAGGAGGGGCTGGGGACCCCCCTCTCAGGGGCATGCGCAACCAATTTCCCCCGATAGGCTAGCACTCATTGGGTAAGGGAATTACCCAAGTGTTTAAAGCTATCTGCCTTATATATTGCTGGGGAGGAGGGGAGGGTTATACTCCCCCTTTTTCTCTCCATTGATATTAGATTAGGGTATGGGGAAGGGGGCTTGTGTGTTTTGTTTGTTTTTTTTGTCATGCGCACCGCACTCTCTCATTGGGCATCCTCTAGTTAGTGGTTCTTGTTCCCCCGAATTCTGAGATTGTACAATTTTTTTTTTTTACGGATTAGGAATGGAATCCCTATCAATAATATCAATCACACTTCCGGTTCCGGCGCCGCATGGAGTAGCTGTGCACTCCATCAGCTCCCGCACACAGGCTCCTAAATCGGCCTGTAAAAGCTAGCAGACCCGCCACCGACCCCTGGGCTAACCATCCGCCATCCCCCCCTCCACCCGAGGATGGACAAATTTCTAGAAAAAAGCGGCGCGCGGTCGTACGCCGCCGCTGCGGCGCGAACGGGACAGCCGCAAATCGAGGCCCCGGCTTCGGCCTACACGGATTCGATCGTAGATCCGATCGCAGAACCGGCGCCTGCTATGGAGGTGAGTGCAACACCAGCCCCTCCAACTACCCCTCAGACTGTTCACATCTCCACACCTCCCCCACAGGCGGGGGATATGCACAACATAGAGCTGATGGCCCAGGCCGTGGCTGCTCTATTATCCCCCATGATAGCGACCTCGGTGGAAAAAGCCATCAATGCAGGGATACAGAAAATCCAGGCTCAACTAGGGGAGCATGCATCCAGGCTGAATGAGGCTGAGAATCGCATCGGTCATATAGAAGAGGATCTTTACCAGGCCTAGGCATGTGCAAAAGTGAAAAATTCGTTTCGTTTCGTTTCGTTTTAATTCGTCATTTAATACATTTCGTTAAGTTAGGTTCGTTACATGTGTTGAATTCGTTTTCGGAATTCGTTCGTTTTCGACCGAATTTCGAAAAATCCGATCGAAATCTAAAATATTTCGACCGTTTTTCGAATTCGTTCGTTTTCGACCGAATTTCGAAAAAAACGGTCGAAATCGAAAATATTTCAACCAGATTAGAAAACAAATAGTCTCTTTTCGAATAGAATTTTTTTCGAATTAAATTCGAAAATATTTTTTTTTTTTTTATTTTTTTTTTTTTTCGAATTCCGATCGAATTTAGTCCGCGGGTATTCGATTCGGAATTCGAAAAAATTTTTTTTTCGATTTCGACCATTTTTTTTTCGAAATTCGGTCGAAAACGAACGAATTCCGAAAACGGTCGAAATTTTTCGCTAATATAGCAATTCGGGAATTCGTATGCATCCGAATGTCCGAATAATGGAAAATTCGTCCGAATTTCGATTCGGAACGAAACGAAATGCACATGCCTAACCAGGCCCAATCCTTTGAACATGCGCAAGACAAGACGAACAAGTATATACTTGACAAACTGGACGACCTTGAGAACAGATCCAGGAGGAGCAATCTGCGCTTTATTGGCGTCCCTGAATCGCTGCAACCTCAGGCACTCTCAGACCTCTGCTCAAGACGCATCCCCGAGGCCCTGGGCCTGCCAGGCCCCTGCACTGTTGAGCGCGCCCACCGCATGGGCCTTTTCAACTCTGATCGCAAGTCACCACGTCCTGTGATCGCCAAATATCTCAACTATTCAGATAAATCCCTCATCCTGCAGAAGTTCAGGCAGTCCAGGACCCTCCAGATAGACGGCATGAATATCCTGGTCTTTGCGGACTACTCCGTGGACGTCTCCAAGAGGAGGAAGGCTTTCCAGCAGATCTGCACGGAGCTCCACCGAATGCAAGTCAAGTTTACTCTGGCTTTCCCGGCCGTGCTTCGACTCAGAGCACCTAACGGAGATCAGCTCTCCTTCCATGACCCATCCGAAGCTGAGGCCTTCCTGAGGTCCCACCGCTCTAGCCCCCACCACAACCAGTCTCCCAGAGCGGCACCTTCCAACCGGGCCCTAGAACACGGAAGCCCGCGCAAGGACTCTCCTAAAAGATTCAAGGCATCTGGATCCGACCGACAACACACCTCATCCTCTTGAACTTTTTTTTTTTTTCTTGAACCTTTCTTTTTTTTCTTCTGGATGGACACACCATCCCGGTGCAGTTCTGCTGCGCATTAACCGTCCAGGACCACTCCTGGGCCCCTCTCCTTCAGCGTGCCTCCCCCTTCACCCGGGGCACCACGGTAGGCCCAATGCTATTATGATGTTATGCCAGTTTGTCTTCTTTTCTTTTCTCTTATGCTCCTTAATGCCATTTTATTTCACATTGTTTTATTTCACATTGTTTTATGTTCTCTTGCACAATCGGTAATAGTTGTTTTAGCTCTACTTGTGCCTTAATATTGTGTTGTCACATACGTTTATATGCCATGTGTAGGCCTTTCCATTCTTCCGCAAGGATACCTGTCTAGCTTTCCCCCCCCCCCTCACGCATTGCTCCTGCTGCTTACACCCCCCCCCCTATCGGTCGCTGCGGGTGAAGTGCTGCATTGAGAGCCCTGCGTTGGGAGTTGGCCTATTCAGTGGCTCCATGCGGAAAAAAGTGAAGCTCCCAAATGTTGTTGTTCACCTTGTTTGCCCCCATCATCCTCCCCTCATCTCCCCCTCCCTGTTTCTCAACCCTCCACCCATTTTTAGGGATCCGTTACTAGTGTTGCTCACGAATATTCGAATCGCGAATATTCGGCTCGAATATTGCATATTCGAGAAATCGCGCAATATCTCGAATATTGTGCCGAATATTCGCAATGTCGAATATTCGGATTTTTCTCAAATTTTTTTTAACACAGATCACATGCTAGTGATCTCCATCGACGTGTAAAAGCAATGGTGGTATGATTAGAGGGACCCTGGGCCGAGTAGCGCATGTGATCCTTTTATGCTGCCGAATATTCGCAATGCGAATATTCGGCAATAGCAATATCGCGCGATTTTTTTCCCCGCCCTTCATTCACATCAGAGCCAATCAGAGTTCCATTTCCACAGGTGTCAGAGGTTAGCAACCTCCACATCAACCAATAGGAACCTGCCTCACGACCATTATATAAACTAAGTGCCAGCATGTGCTCATTGCAGATTCACAAGGTGGATATAGAGGGAGAAGTGTTTCTGTGCTCTGTGTTATATTGCATCAGCATTGCAGTGCCTTTCAGTTCTGTGCTCCTGTTCAGTGTTCAGTTCATTTGAGTATTAGCAGCTGCTAGTGCTTATATTTCTAAACTGCTTTTTTAAAAGCAAGAAGAGACCAAACAGCTTTTTTTAAAGCTACTATTTGTGTGTTTGTGTTCCAGTTTCATTTAGTGTTAGATAGATAGGTTTGAGTGTACTTGTACACCTCTGTAAGCTAGCTAGCTTAGTTTAGTGTGTTTATTTAGTTAGATAGTTATCTGTTTTATAAAAAAAAAAAAAAAAAAAAAAAAGTTATTTTTAGTTTATTCAGATCTCTGGCTCTGCTGTGTTAGCAGAGTCACTGTTCTATCTATATTAGTTTCTTTATTGCTCTTATTCGTTGCCCAGTCAGTTTTTGTCTGTTGTCTGTCAGTCAGTTAGTTAGTTTAAAAAAAAAAAAAAAATTTTAAAAAATTTACCTTTCGTTTAATTGTTGTTTAGTGGCATAGCTACTAGTTGTTTGTCTGCGCGCCTGTTTTTTCTATTATCACATTTACCCCCCCCCCCAATAAAGTTTACCCACCCCCCCATATCAGCATGAGCAGCATCCGTGGTCGTGGCAGCAGGGGTAGGGGAGTTACTCCCAGTGCTGGGTCGCTGCCAGCACGGGGTACCTCTCGCGCCCCTACTACTGGTAGAGGATCGGGTGGAAGGGGAGTCCGGCTCATCCGGGAGTTTTTTACTTCGGGCAGCCGCCCGATATTGCCTTCCCAGGCTCCAGCAGTGGTGGAGTACATGGGGCACAGCAGTGCCACTCAGTCATCACCAAGTAGCACCACCACCATCAGTACACCGGTGCCTTTAGTACCCAGCCCCAGCGAGTCCAGCCTCATGCTGTTTGATGGTGAAAGTGACATGGATATCTTGGGGGAGGCCCTCGATCATGCAGACATTGATTTATGTGCTGATGGTCAGGGCCTTTTTGAAGGGTTAATGGAGGAGGAGGAGGATGGGGTACTGGCTGTCAGTAGCCCAGAGACCTCCCTTCATGGTGGTGCTGGTGGTTTTCTGCAGGAAACACCAGCACCTAGTCAGACCCATGCGTCTGTGAGGGGACATCGGAGCCAGGCTAGCGGCTCCATGTCAGATGTCTCCTTCAGACCACCACATGTCAGCCCTGGGTCTGACATATCTGGGGGCGAAGAGGAGGGTGACCCAACATGGGTGCCACCTGCCTCGTCGGTTCACAGCATCAGTGACGACGAGGAAGGTAGGCACCCTGGGGAAACGGTGCGCCAGGTCACCAGGGAGACCAACGTCAGGGTCTCCACTGGTGATGGCAGCAGGAGGTGTCAGCAGCAGCAGCAGCAGCAGCAGCAGCAGGCAGCTCCACCTGTGCGCACCGAGTCCCAGCAGGTGGAAGTCAGCGTCACCCCATCTGACAGGAGGGCGACGCTGAAGTCACCTCTCTGGGCCTACTTCACCTTGGTAGCAGATAACCCGACAGTAGCCATCTGCCAGCTCTGTCGTGCCAAGGTGAAGAGAGGGAAGTGTTTGGCTCGGGTGGGTACCACGGCACTCAACCAGCACCTGCGCATTAATCACTGGCAGGAGCATGACCAGATGAAGCGTGCTGGTGGTAGCAGCGCCACCACCACAAGTGTGCAGGGTACAGCAGCCCCTGCCACAGCTTCATCGGCTACCAGCAGGTCATGCCCCCCCGCTCCCTCTAGTAGAGGTACTGCTACCGACAGCCAGACCTCCACATCATCACCCTCCTCTTCGGTGTCCCGCACTGCCGTCCGGCGCCAGGCGTCTCTTTCTGACGCCTTTGAACGCAACACTCCCTTCCCCCCTTCAGACCGACGTGTGCGTTCCCTCAATGGGCTCCTGGCAAGGGTTATTGCCCAACATCTGCTTCCCTTTAACATAGTGGACTGCAACCCCTTCAGGCAGATGTTGGAGCAGGCCCAACCCCAATGGCGTGTCCCCAGCCGCCATTTCTTTGCCAGGACTGGTGTCCCTGCCCTACACCAGCACATTGTGCAGAATGTAACCCTGTCGCTGGATCATGCTGTCAGCAACAGGGTGCATCTGACAATGGATGGCTGGACCAGCAGGCATGGGCAGGGGCGCTACATAAGCTTCACGGCCCATTGGGTTTCCCTCCGAGGCGCCGGGGAGGGATTGGCGGCATCTGATTTTGTGGTGCCGCCCCGGGGTGTCCAGGGGAGAAGTGCTGGTCTCCCTCAAGCCACTGTCTCCGCAGCTGCTGAGCCTCCCAGCAAGCGCCCCCGTAGCTATTCAAGTGTGGGGCACGTGCGCTGTCAGGCCGTGCTCCAGCTTGTTAGTTTAGGGGAACGGAGACACACTGGACGAGAAGTGCTGAGCGCACTTCAGGCTCAGGTCCAGAAGTGGCTGACACCCCGAAGGCTCCAAGCAGGTCTGGTTGTCTGTGACAATGGCAGCAACCTCCTCTCCGCCCTCCAGGCTGGCAGTCTGACACACGTGCCCTGTCTGGCACATGTCCTCAACCTAGTGGTGCAGAAGTTCCTGCGCACCTATCCCGGGTTGAGTGACATTGTGCTAAGGGTACGCAGGATTGCCAGCCACTTCAGGCGCTCCCCAACCGCTACCGCGTCCCTGTCAAAGTTGCAGCGGGACAACAGCCTGCCCCTTCACAGGCTGATTGTGGACAGTGTGACGCGGTGGAACTCCAGCCTCTACATGCTGGAGAGGTTGTGGGAGCAGCGAAGGGCGGTGAAGGAGTACCTGCTGGAGCAAGGCACTGGCGGGCCATCACAACACACACTCCCGTACATCACCAGTCTGGAGTGGGGGCAGATACACCAGGTCTGCCATGTGTTGGCCCCTTTTGAGCAGGCGACCAAGATGGTGAGCAGGGAGCATGTCGGCCTCAACGACGTGCTCCCTATAGTGTTCCTGCTGGACAGGGCACTAGATCGCCTGCTTGGAGCTGGGGAGAGTGCCTTGGTGGAGCAGGAGGAGGCAACACTGCTCCACCAAGACCAGGCCCAGGACGAGGAGGAGGAGGAGGATCATGATGATGATCAGGAGGTGACTGGTGGCGTCCTGGAGTCAGGGCCTGGTCAGGAGGGAGAGCCGGTGTTGGGGGCACCGATAGTCCGGGGGTTTGGCATGACTGACCGCGAACAGCAGCGCCTCCATGACGAGGAAGCGGACGTCATGGACCCAGGCAGCCATGAGGAGTCACAGCGGGCTGTGCTCTTCCCCATGGCTGCCCACATGCTGAGATGCCTCAGGAGGGACCCCCGGGTTAAAGCCATCAAGGAGAGGGACGAGTTTTGGCTGGCCACCCTTGTAGATCCCAGATTTAAGGGGAAACTGGAGCAGTTCCTCCCAGCCAGACGGAGGCAGCCCCGGATGGAGGAACTGCAGGCATGCCTAGTCAGCCGTTTGGAGCAGGCAACTCCCCGGCCTCCAGTTGTCCCCCCTCATCTCACCCAGCAGGTGGCTGCACCCAGCAGCAACATCAGCAGCCGAGCAGGGGACCTAATGGGTGAGATGAGGATGTTCATGCAAACTGAGCGACCTAGTACCAGCAGCAGCAGCAGCAGCAGCAGCCATCACCACCAGCGGCTGGCCCACATGGTGGCAGACTACATAGGGTCCGTCAGTGCTTCTGACAGTATGAGCACCGACGACCCCATGGAGTACTGGGTTGCCAGATTGGACACCTGCCGCGAGCTCGCTCAGTATGCGCTGGAGTTATTGTCTTGCCCCCCCTCCAGCGTACTATCTGAGCGGACATTCAGCGCGGCAGGTGGGGTGGTCACGGACAAGAGGACCCGTCTGTCCACAGATTCCGTGGACAGACTCACATTCATCAAAATGAATGAGTCCTGGATCGGCGGTGACTTTCTGGCACCCGCCGTCGGTTCAGGGCGCTGAATGGTCCCTTGTCAGTTACCAATACCTCTCCTATCTCTTTATACCAGGGGTGTCAAACTCAATTTCATCGTGGTCCGCATCAGCATTATGGTTGCCCTCAAAAGGGCCGGTTATATCTGTAATATTATATGTCCAGCGCATCCCCTCCCCTTACATTCGATGTCAAAGGCCACCCCACCATCCTACCCCAACATCAGAAGTGGAGTTCCCCCTCTCCCTTACATCACAGTGCATCTCCCTTTCCTTATGCTGCTCCTGGGAAGAAGGTGGATATTTTTTTGTTATTTTGAAAAGCCTGTGGCGTGCAAAACACAACCCAAAAACTACACCCGGTGCCACAGCTACTTAAGGCCTGTGTCATTCTGCTTTTCAAATGTAATCACCGTGCTACAGCAATTTCAAGCTTTTGTAATTTTGACACTATATGGGCTCCTACTGCTAATGGCAAAAGGCTGAGTGATTATGTACCGATATATTACTCATACTGGTGCTGTCACCTTTTGTCTGTGAGATTTGCCACTTTCTTACTACTGCTGGTGCTGCTGCCACCTCTTCCACGACCACGAGTGAAAAAAACACTTAATTGTGTACTGGTACTACTGTGCTGCTGCTGCTGCCAGTGCTCAGATACTTATGTGTCAAGTTATTTGGCACTACATGCTACAATCATCAATGCTGCTGCTGCTGTGCTGCTGCCACCTCTTCCACGACCACGAGTGAAAAAAACACTTAATTGTGTACTGCTACGACTATGCTGCTGCTGCTGCCAGTGCTCACTTACCTATGTGACAAGTTCTTTGGCACTATATGCTACAATTATCAATGCTGCTGCTGCTGTGCTGCTGCCACCTCTTCCACGACCACGAGTGAAAAAAACACTTAATTGTGTACTGCTGCTACTATGCTGCTGCTGCTGCCAGTGCTCACTTACCTATGTGACAAGTTCTTTGGCACTATATGCTACAAATATCAATGCTGCTGCTCCTATGCTGCTGCCACCTCTTCCACGACCACGAGTGAAAGAAACACTTAATTGTGTACTGGTACTACTGTGCTGCTGCTGCTGCCAGTGCTCAGATACTTATGTGTCAAGTTATTTGGCACTACATGCTACAATCATCAATGCTGCTGCTGCTGTGCTGCTGCCACCTCTTCCACGACCACGAGTGAAAAAAACACTTAATTGTGTACTGGTACTACTGTGCTGCTGCTGCTGCCAGTGCTCAGATACTTATGTGTCAAGTTATTTGGCACTACATTCTACAATCATCAATGCTGCTGCTGCTGTGCTGCTGCCACCTCTTCCACGACCACGAGTGAAAAAAACACTTAATTGTGTACTGCTACGACTATGCTGCTGCTGCTGCCAGTGCTCACTTACCTATGTGACAAGTTCTTTGCCACTATATGCTACAAATATCAATGCTGCTGCTCCTATGCTGCTGCCACCTCTTCCACGACCACGAGTGAAAGAAACACTTAATTGTGTACTGTTACTACTACTATACTGCTGATGCTGCCAGTGCTCACTTACCTATGTGACAAGTTCTTTGCCACTATATGTTACAAATATCAATGCTGCTGCTCCTATGCTGCTGCCACCTCTTCCACGACCACGAGTGAAAAAAACACTTAATTGTGTACTGCTGCTACTATGCTGCTGCTGCTGCCAGTGCTCACTTACCTATGTGACAAGTTCTTTGCCACTATATGCTACAATCATCAATGCTGCTGCTCCTATGCTGCTGCCACCTCTTCCACGACCACGAGTGAAAAAAACACTTTATTGTGTACTGTTACTACTACTATACTGCTGATGCTGCCAGTGCTCACTTACCTATGTGACAAGTTCTTCGGCACTATGTGCTACAATTATCAATGCTGCTGCTGTCCTGCTGCCACCTCTTCCACGACCACGAGTGAAAAAAACACTTAATTGTGTACTGTTACTACTACTATACTGCTGATGCTGCCAGTGCTCACTTACCTATGTGACAAGTTCTTTGCCACTATATGCTACAATTATCAATGCTGCTGCTCCTATGCTGCTGCCACCTCTTCCACGACCACGAGTGAAAAAAACACTTAATTGTGTACTGCTGCTACTATGCTGCTGCTGCTGCCAGTGCTCACTTACCTATGTGACAAGTTCTTTTGGCACTATATGCTACAATCATCAATGCTGCTGCTCCTATGCTGCTGCCACCTCTTCCACGACCACGAGTGAAAAAAACACTTTATTGTGTACTGTTACTACTACTATACTGCTAATGCTGCCAGTGCTCACTTACCTATGTGACAAGTTCTTCGGCACTATGTGCTACAATTATCAATGCTGCTGCTGTCCTGCTGCCACCTCTTCCACGACCACGAGTGAAAAAAACACTTTATTGTGTACTGTTACTACTACTATACTGCTGATGCTGCCAGTGCTCACTTACCTATGTGACAAGTTCTTTGGCACTGTATGCTACAGTTATCAAAGCTGCTGCTGTGCTGCTGCCACCTCTTCCACGACCACGAGTGAAAAAAACACTTTATTGTGTACTGTTACTACTATACTGCTGCTCAGATACCTATGTGACAGGTTCTTTGCCACTATATACTACTATTACCACTACTGCTGGTGTCAAGTCTTGGCCAACTGTTTAGATAATGTTGTGTGTGTGATTATTAGTTTATATTTGAATACTAATGCTGCTGCCTTCATGCTGGTTAATGCTTCATGACCTCTCTGGCACAGCGGATCCACCAACAGCCTCCGCTACAAGCTACCAGACCGGATCGTAACAGCAAGTGTGACTAAAACAATGAACTTTATGTTAAACCCTGGTTTGCGGCCTGTTGATGTTGATGTGGATGTTGATGTGTGAAGTTAGATGTGTTGAAAAACCTAACAATCTAAGTAAGAAAGGAAACATTTGAAAAAAAAACTTTTTTTATTAAAATAAAACAAATAATCAAACATGATTCTTAATTTTCTTGTGGTCTTCTCCCATCAGAGCCAAAATGTCTCCTTGGCGTTGAATCAGCTGCTCATTTTGAGAAATTAAAAATTGCATCTTCCGTTGGTTTGATAGTATTTTGGCTGCAATTTTTTCAAGTTCGGTTTTTCTGTCAACCATCTTTTTTAAAACTGTTAGGATAAAAGAAAAAAACATTTGGATTTCAAAGAGCGTTACAAAATCAATATAATATTTATGTTGCTTATTAAACAATCATTATCATGTCTATACAATTGTTATGTGTCTAGCACATATACTTGTATCATAAATACCATATTATTGTTGTGAAATCTGACGGGTAAGCTTTAAATGCTGTCCTTTTTTTTTCTACATCTTATTAGGTGGTCTTGCATAGCAAGATCACTTACTATTCTCTCACATATATATTATTATTATTATTATTATAGCCAAATTTACCACCCTAACTTCTCCCACAGTTTTTACGCTACATAGACGAGTCATATATCAAAATGAGCAGATTGTTCCCGAATAGTGGACCATTACTTTGTGGAACGTTTCGTCAAATCGTTTGCGAAATATCGTTGTTATTATGGCAAAATTTTCCCATAGAAATGAATGGTGAAGCTTAGAGTGTGAGATTTTTAAAACTGAAAAATCATTACAAGATTTCAAAACTGCGACCACTCCCTCATTTTCAGGCCGACCTACACAAATCTTATATCAAAATGTTCAGCTGTCCCTGCTGCTACTGCACGTGTCGACGGCTAAGTGATCGGTAAAATGGTTTTCAGGATACAGACATTTGATTGCAAAACACGCCAGTCCATAGCAACCAGTCCATTGCAAACAGTTTTTGAAGGGGCTAATAGGATGTTGCAGTTTTGATGGGATAGGTTTTGATGGAGCAGTTTTTAATGGATCAATGGATAGACACATTGTTGCATCACATTTACATCTGCAGGGGCACCGTCTCCCGTCTGGAGTATTGGTGAAGGCAAGAACACGTCACGCAATTTCCTTAGAAATATTACCATTTCTAGTTTTTGAAATGTTATTAATCTTTGTGCACATATTTACCCTCCTGACCGTAGGTCACAGGAAGAGTGTCATTCTCCTGCTCCTCTTCTCCTACACCACCAGAAGTTTGGGGGGGGGCGGGTTGCAGCTCCTCATCTTCCTCCTCCACAAGAGCTGTGGCTGACGAGTTGGAGGGCCCTGGATGCTCCTCATTACTCTCCTCCTCTGCATCCTCCTCCTGCTCCTCCTCCTCTACATCCTCCTCTGCGGCCTGTCGCCTTTTGCGTTTATTGCGCACAGATGGTAGAGCAACATCTATAATAACACAATGTCCATATATGTGAAAATGTTTTATAATAACATATGCAAATTCTGTGAACTCTGCTGTATTGTATATGAATACAAATAAATTTATATAGACAGTTAACCAATGGGACAATGTTATATTAAAGGGTCTTGCGGGCACTACAGGGGACTGAGTGTGAGCTGGGCTGCCACCATGGTAAAATGAACTGTTTTTGTCTCCTTTATTTTGTTCAGACGATCTCATGTTAAAAAAAGGGCCTGATGGATCACACGGGATTACTATGACAACCCCACGCCTAACACAGGAATTTAGTGGGAATCTATATATATAAAACTCAACGTGTGTGTGTGTGTGTGTGTGTACAGTATGTATGTATGTACCAGCATCGTGTCCAAATGACTAAAGATATTTACATGAAACTTGGCACACAGTCAGCCACAAACATAGGATAGGTGGTTTAACCCTTAGCCACCCCCATTTGCCATGGTCAGGGTTTTTCTTTAAAGTCCCATTCTACTCTATGGAAAATACATGTTACTTCATAACAGCTGTAGATATTTCGATAACACTTGGTCATATGTTACTTTTACGTCCACTTAAAGTATAGGATCGTTAATTTATCCCTTAACTATCCCCATTTGTGAGGGTTGGGGTTTTTGTTTAAAGTCCCATGCAAAGCAATGGGAAAAGTATGTTCCCACATAACTTCTGCGTTCCTGTCTGCTGTCCCATGTCTTTTTTCAACAGTACTATAAATACCTTGGCTGGTGGTGGTGATATATGTTACCACAACATGGCGTCTGGGTTAACAACATCTGCCCTTACATTAATTACATATGACCTTACATAACTGTCACCAAAGGAGCTGCGGTGGCTCAATGCGATTGGCACTGCGCTGACAAGCCATTCACCTCTGCAGCTAGGGGTTCGGATCCCGCTCTCGGCTACATGTGAATTGAGTTTGGTGGTCTCAGCCCGGCACCCGGTGGGAGTGCTATGCGAGGTAAGCCTGCGCTTAGTACGCCCACCCCCCTCCCACAAAAACCACCACACTTACACACGCACTCGAAATTGGTTTAACATGCACGCACTCTGACCACGCGGTCTCTAAAAAGAGAGGCGAAGGACTAACGTGGCTGGTTGAGCGGGCAAATACTCTCACTCCCTTATAGGGAGTCCCTCTGCCCCGTTGAGGTTCAAAGCCACCCGGGGCATGGAGAAAGGTGGCAGATTGCCTCTGGGGGAGGCCTGCCTACTCCCAACTCCTGCAGTCCGGCTCCTCTCTCGAGTACATGCACAAAATACACTTTAGAAAAAAAAAATACATAACTCTCACCAATAACTTACCTGGATGATATTGCTCCCTTATACGCTTTACCTGGTCCATGTGGCGCCTCTTCAGGTCGGACCATTTTTTTAATACGGCTGAGCGTTCATGTGTGCGGCCATATTGCTCGTGTAACTCCTGAATGATGGAGCTGATCATTTTATTTTTTTCTGCATGCGTCCGCTCCTCATCATAGCCCTTTTGCAGGAAACTCTGCGAGATGAAGAACAAAGTATATTACAATACTTTTGTTTAAACCCTTATGGATATATGACGGAAATCTATGGTATTCAACAATTGGAAGCATTCTCGCCTTATTAATCAATGACAGTTAATGGCTGTCCGGTAATACTGGGGAGTTGTTTTGCAACAGCTGGAGGCTCCGTTTAGTAAACAGTGCCGTACCAGATGTTTTTTTTTGTTGTGGAGGGTGGCTATGTAGGGGTACGTGTATATGTTTTGTTTTTTAATTTATATTTAGTGTGGTGGCGTGTTTGTAAGGTACAGTCAGAGGGGCTTGGGGTTCATAGTAGTTTCCCGCTGAGGGTTTGAGCTGCAGCGCCAAATTTGCTTCAGCTAGAAGCACACTGTAAGTCCCAGCCCATGTGAATGTACCCTGTACATTCACATTGGGGAAGAGGGGGGGGGGGGTTATTGCAGCCAGTTGCATGCAGGTAGTTATACTTTTGCAACAGCTGGAGGCAGAATGGTTGCAAAACACTGCGTGTTTGTTACCTAACTCAGGGTTTCAAGACCAGTCCACCTCCAGCTGTTGCAAAACTACTACTACCATCAGCCATGGTCTGTCAGTGCATGGTAAGAATTTTACTTTTGCTGCATCTAGGGTGCCACAGTTTAGAGACCGGTGTATAGTGGTCTGAAAAATGTGGGCCTGCAGAACTTGCAAAACTAGAAGTGCCAGCATGCCCATTAGGGTTGCCACCTGTCCGGTTTTTCACCCGGACAGTCCGGGTTTGGACACATGTGCACGAATTTGAAGCCATCTGAAACCCGGGCACATTTAAAAATGGGGAGGTCGAGTTGTATGCTAATAAAAGGGGGGCCCTGGGGGAGGTCGATGCATGCTGATATAAAGGGGGGCCCTGGAGGAGGTCTGGTCTACGCATGCTGCCAGTGGCGGCTGGTGCCATGCCATGAAACCGCAGCCACCGTGCCATCAAAACGCAGCCACTGTGCCATGCCATCAAAACTCAGCAACCGTGCCATCAAAACGCAACCACTGTGCCATCCCATAAAACGCAGCCACCATGCCATAAAAATTCAGCCACTGTGCCATGCCATCAAAACTCAGCAACCGTGCCATCAAAACGCAACCACTGTGCCATCCCATAAAACGCAGCCACCATGCCATAAAAATTCAGCCACTGTGCCATCCCATCAAACGCAGTCACTGTGCCATCAAACGCAACCACTGTGCTATGCCATCAAAACGCAGCTACCATGCCATCACAACGCAGCCACTGTGCCATGCCATCAAAACTCAGCAGCCGTGCCATCAAAATGCAACCACTGTGCCATTCCATAAAACG
Organism: Rana kukunoris; assembly: GCA_029574335.1. Lineage (NCBI taxonomy): Eukaryota > Metazoa > Chordata > Amphibia > Anura > Ranidae > Rana > Rana kukunoris. The sequence continues at coordinate 567,796,672 of CM056050.1, read as the reverse complement.
CAGCCACCATGCTATCAAAACGCAGCCACCATGCCATAAAAATTCAGCCACTGTGCCATCCCATCTAACGCAGTCACTGTGCCATCAAACGCAACCACTGTGCCATGCCATCAAAACGCAGCCACCATGCCATCACAACGCAGCAACCATGCCATCAAAATGCAGCCACTGTGCCATGCCATCAAAACGCAGCCACCATGCCATCACAACGCAGCAACCATGCCATCAAAACGCAGCCACTGTGCCATGTCATCAAAACGCAGCAACCATGCCATCACAACGCAGCAACCATGCCATCAAAACGCAGCCACTGTGCCATGTCATCAAAACGCAGCCACCATGCCATCACAACGCAGCAACCATGCCATCAAAATGCAGCCACTGTGCCATGCCATCAAAACGCAGCCACCATGCCATCACAACGCAGCAACCATGCCATCAAAACGCAGCCACTGTGCCATGCCATCAAAACGCAGCCACCATGCCATCACAACGCAGCAACCATGCCATCAAAATGCAGCCACTGTGCCATGCCATCAAAACGCAGCCACCGTGCCATCAAAACACAGCCACCGTGCCATCAAAACGCAGCCACTGTGCCATGCCATCAAAACGCAGCCACCGTGCCATCAAAACACAGCCACTGTGCCATGCCATCAATTTTCAACACTATGCCATCAAATGCAGCCACTGTGCCCCCAATTGTCGACACTGTGCCCAGTACCCCCCTGGCACTTACCTTTCTGGCTTCTATGTCCCTCGATGTCCCTCGTCCTGCCCTCGATGACGCTTCAGCCAATCAGGTTACCTGATTGGCTGAGACGCCTGTCAGTCTTATCCTCAGAACGCACGGTTGGTACCTCCCGAGGATAAGCTACAAAAAAATTGACGTGCGTCGCTAAAGTGTTCGGGTTTGGCTTGACGAAAACGTGGCAACCCTAATGCCCAGGCATGCTGGAAGTTGTAGTTCTGCAACATCTAAAGGGCAATATGTATTCGAACGTCCTTGGGCCTTAAGGACCCTGAAGTCAGGACGTTCGCATACATACTATGTCCACAACCTGTTAAATTAATTATGCTAAATAGCAAGGAAAGTGCATAAATACACATTTACCAACCAGGGTTTCTTCAAGTGTGCAGGCATGCTGGTAGTTGTAGTTTTGCAACAGCAGAAGACACAATGTTTGGGAAATACTAATATCTGAACTTATATACTAACTTTTAAACTAGTCTAAAATGCAGTTAAAGCTAAGGAAATAACAGTGGTGAAAATACTTACATTAATCATCATATTTTCCTCACTGGGTGTAAAATTGCTTCCCACCATATTCACTCCCAAGGATTAGGCACAAAATTGCGATAAAGAGCTGTCAGGTAACTGGCACGGATCCAGGAAATGGTCGCGTGTTGGTCGCGTGTTGTTCTCGCGATTGCGCATGCGCGAACGAGAATCGCAATAACCGCAATATCAATCGCAACATGAAATCGCAACCCCAATCGCAATCGCATTAGCGAAAAATCGCAATAATGTTTATTCGCTAAAATATCACGAATATTCGATTTTAGCGAATATTTCTCGAATATTCTACTATATATTCGTGATATATCGCGAAATCGAATATGGGGTATTCTGCTCAACACTGTCCGTTACCACCTCCGCTCTCTCTCACAGCAAACCACCACTACACCTGCTGTCCTTGTACCCCACTTCTACAATGCTCCATGCTCCCATTCTCCTCGCCTCCACGTCCTGCTCACACCCCATTGTTAGTTTTCCCAACATGAGAATAGTCTCCTGGAATGTTAAAGGGCTCCGCTCCCCCAATAAGAGGATGAAAGTTCTGCGCCACCTTAAAAGGCTCAAGACCGACATCGCCCTCCTTCAGGAAACCCATCTGTCCACCCCCGACTTCCCGCGGCTGCGGAAACTCTGGGTAGGCACAGTCCTCGGCTCTGACTCAAGTGGTCGGAAAGCTGGGGTAATAATCCTTATTAACAAAAACCTTCCCTGCAAGATTCTGTCCTCAGATTCAGACTCTGAGGGGCGATTCGCCTCGGCCCGTATCCAACTGGGATCCAGGGTTGTAATCATCACTAATGTCTATGCTCCTAACAGCCCCACAAGTGCCTTTTTTAGCAACCTCACCTCCTGGGCGCTTAGAGACCCAGCCTGCCCACACCTGATAGGCGGGGATTTCAACTCCATCATGCACCCGACAGACGACAGGTCCTCTACCAGACAATCTCGCCCTCCTCTGACTCCTCTCACCCAGACCTTATTGGCGTCGACTGTTGATTCACTGCACCTCCACGATCTATGGCGACTAAAGCACCCTGCTGACAGGGAATTCTCATTTTATTCCCACCCTCACAAAGTCTTCACGAGACTGGACTATCTTTTCTGTTCTGACTCTCTCCTCCCACTGATCTCGGAAGCTGACATACACGACATTGCAATCTCGGACCATGCCCCGGTCTCGACCACCCTTGAAGACCCTGACTTAGCCTCCAACCCCAGAATCTGGCGGTTTCCCTCCTATCTTCACAATAACTCCGATTTCCACCAACATCTAGAAAAAGCCTGGTTGGGATACGCATCGGACAATGCGTTACACGCCGACAACCCTAACCTTTTCTGGGAAGCGGGCAAAGCGTTCCTCAGGGGCTGCATAATTGCCTACGCCGCCACATTCAAAAAACACACCCTTAGACGCTACAAACAGGCCAGCGCAACACTGCATCAGGCCCAGCGGGTCCTCTATACTGATGACTCCCCCAGCAACCGTAACGCCTGGTTTGCTGCCAAGCAGGCCTTTGATAGCTGGGCAGCCACCCTCGAACGTACCCAAAAAGCGCATCTAGACGCCTCCCTCCACAAGTTTGGTAACAAAGCAGGTGGACTCCTTTCCAGATTAAGTAAAGGACCCAACCGCCCGACGCATATCATGTCCCTCAGAGACCCGTCGGGTTCCATACACTACACCCCAAAAGGTATCAATAATACTATGCGCCAATTCTACTCCTCCCTGTATGCCTCAGACCCTATTGATAAGCCGACAGCCCTCAATTTCCTACGACGTATCTCCCTGGATCAGGTAACCCCCACCCAGCTCGAAGCCCTCAATGCCCCTATCTCCGTCCTGGAGGTCCAATCCGTAATCAAACAGCTTTCCCCCTCTAAAGCTCCAGGCCCAGATGGCTTCACCGGAGAATTTTACAAGTCCTTTAGCTCGACTGTGTCCCCCCCTCTCCACAACGTTTACACACACATATGGTCGGGTGGGTCCTATCTACCAACGGGTAATCAGGCCATAGTAAAACTCTTAGAGAAGAAGGGTAAGGACCCCCTAGAACCTGGCTCTTATAGGCCCATCTCGCTTCTAAACCTTGACGTTAAAATCCTCTCCAAGATAGCAGCCACTAGATTGGCATCCATTATACCCTCCCTGATTCACCCCGCACAATCGGGCTTTGTTAAGGGTAGGACGGCCACCATGAATATTAGGAAGGTAATGCTAGCTCTCGAACACGCAAAAAATGATCCGGCAGGAGACCACGCCATCATCACCCTAGACGCGGAGAAGGCTTTCGATAACGTTAGTTTCGAATGGCTCTCCATGGTCATGTCCAAAATGGGCTTCTCGGGCCCCTTCACGCATCTCATAGAATCAATGTACACTGCCCCTGCCGCGAGAGTGGTCGCTGCGGGCCTCCTCTCTGAGGAGTTTAGGCTGCACAAAGGCACGAGGCAAGGCTGTCCACTCTCCCCGCTCCTTTTCAACATAGCGCTTGAACCCCTCTCCCGCCACCTAACCCAGATCGCCCCCCTTCATGGCATTCATGTCGGAGGTCACGACCTTCGCACGTCACTATTTGCAGACAACGTCCTTATTTTCACATCCAGCCCCTCACTTGACATGTCCACGATCAAGACCTCTTTTGACGAATTCAGGCAATGTTCTGGGTTACGTATCAACTATAGCAAGAGCGAAATACTCCCAATAGGTTCCCTATCTGTCCCCTCTTGGTCCCAGAGCTCCTTATTCGCCGTTGCGAAGTCACATATCACTTACCTGGGAATAAAAATAGGTAAACTACCCTCCTCCCTATACCACCTCAACTACCCCCCCCTGCTCACCAAAATATCCCAAGAACTGGCCAACTGGATGGACCTGCCTCTCTCGCTACTGGGAAGGTGCCACCTTGTCAAGATGGTCAGTTTTGCACGCCTACTGTACCCACTACAAACCATCCCTTTACTATTGCGCCACAAAGACATTAAATCCATTAACTCTGCCATTTCCAAGTTCCTTTGGCGTGGCAAGAGGGCGCGCATAGCATTTGCCAAGCTGCATCTTCCCAGGCGAGAGGGGGGCATTGCCCTTCCCAACATCAGGCTATATAACTTGGCATGTCTATTGAGAACAGGCTTGGATTGGATAACCCAGTCCTCCAGGTGCTCGAATTACCCCTTGAATCGGCGATGGTCCGCCCCTTCTCGCTCACGGCCCTTCTCCATTGTCATTGGAAATCTGCCCCCCCTCCCCTCCAACACAATCTCCTTCTCCGGGACACAGTCATTGCCTGGAGAGAGGTCAGGAAGGCCCTCAATGTCCCTTCCTCTATCTCACGATACCTCCCTATCCTGGGCAACCCGAGCTTCCAACCAGGCTTAGATAACCAGCCTTACCTCGACTGGGAGGATAAGGGTATCAAATCCTTTTATTCTTTGTGTGACCCCCTTTCAGGCCGCCCCATAGGATTTAGAGCCCTGGCAGACAAATTTTCTCTCCCTTCGTCACATGTATTCCAGTATATTCAATGCATTAGTTTCCTGAAAAACGCCTGTCGAGATGACAGAAAAAGGTTCCAGAGCTCCCTTACCGACACCCTTATTTCCTGGGCCTCATACAAAATTTCAGACATTTATCATCCCCTCCTCCTGCACAACATCCCCCCCCTGGCGTCAACCTTGGCGGCCAACTGGTCGAAAGACTTCCCTGACCCTGACCTGGTGGAGAAGCTCCTGCATGGCCTCACCACCATCCACAGACTTATCCCTAACGAAATATGGAGAGAGACGCAGATCAAGATTGTTCACCGAGCCCACATCCCCTTCAGCCGAGCCCATGCCACCCCAGAATGCCCCCTCTGTAAACAACCCAAACCTAACTTGGCTCACAGGTTCTGGTCTTGCTCCCTCATAGCCAGTTTCTGGGACCAAGTCATCCAATACATTTTCGATGTCACCCTGCTGCGCATACCCAGGGACCCGTTACTACTTATCTTTGGGTACTGGGACCCCCTACTGCTCCCCTGGTCCTCTCCCACCACCCCCCTGGGCAGGGACTGGACTCTGATATGCCTCTAGATAGCCCGTAGAGCCATCCTCCAGAAGTGGATATCTGCGGACTGCCCAACCACTGCTCAAGTTAAAAAGGAACTGTTGCAGCTCTTATACAAGGACAGGCTCAACACGGACCTGACCCACGAACGGAGTAAGGACCGCTTCTATCACTTATGGAATCCCTTTCTGTTGCATACTTTCACTCCTACTGAAAGGTTGAACTTTGAGAAAATGTCTTTTCTATACCAGGATCCCCCGCGGGATTGACATCTCTCCTACCCTCCCTCCCTCCTCCCCTACCCCCCCCTCTTGTTGTTCTTTTTTTTGTTTGCAAGGACTACTATTTCACCTACCCCATGTACCACTTAACCTATGCCCTCCCCCTTATTTGTCTCTCTGAGAACCTCTACATATACTGTTAATCTACTGCAATGTCCTCAGAAAATGCTTATATGTCTTGTTTTTTGTGATTTCTCTGTTATGTAACTTCCTTAATAAAAACATATTTAAAAAAAAAAAAAAAAAAAAATAATATCAATCAATGCAAAGAGAATAAATATTCCAGAGAAGAGGCGGGTACTTTTACAGGAGCTGAAGCGGACAGGGGAGCGACATAGCATTTGTTCAGGAGACACATTTTAGAAAAGGGGGTCTCCCCTTTCTTAGAAATAGAGCCTTTCCGATGGTATATCATGCTATGAACCCAGTGGCAAAGAAGGGGGGGTATCAATTCTAATCTTGAATAAGATCCCATGGTCATTTACAGACTCCCTGGTGGATAACAGGGGACAGTATTTAATGTTGAAAGGGACGATTGGGGGATTAATGGTAACTTTGGCCTCCTTCTACGCCCCTAATATGCAACAGTATGTTCTTTTAAAGGAAGTTCTTGAATCAATTGGTGAGATTTCAGTAAGGACAGCTGATTTTGCGGGGGGGTTTGAATATTCCTCTCGTTCCTACCATGGATACCTCTTCTGGATATTTGTCGGTTCAGGCAGGTACCCGGAAACGGATACTGAGGCTGATTCAGAAGGAGAGATTAATAGACATATGGCGACTGACACATCCAGGAGAGTGGGACTATTCCTTTTACTCCATCCCCCATAAGATATACTCCCGTATAGATTATTACCTCATTCCACATAACCAGTTGCAGGCAGTCAAAGAAGTCGCAATAGGGAAAATTACATGGTCAGACCATGCACCAATTTTCCTGAAATATACATTGGGGGATTTACAGCCTCCTGGGTCGGCGACCCGGAGGCTGAATGAAAGCCTTCTACAGGATGCCATTGTGTTGGAAGAGGTCCGGAAGGAAGGTGGTATTTCCAGATGAATGACATGCCAGATTGTGATCTAGGGGTGATTTGGGAGGCCCATAAGGTGGTGATAAGGGGTCCTGATGAAACACGGGGCAAGGATAAAGATGGAAAGGGAATTAAAATTAACAACTCTTCAGACTGAGATCTCACGTTTAGAATCCCTACACAAACAGAGCCCTAGCCAAGAGCTAGAAAGGGAACTCCTGGCGGCACGTAGACAAATTACAGAATTACTCTTGTATAAAGCGAAAATGGCAATACAGACAGGCAGGAGACAGAACTACGAATTTGAGAACAAGTGTGGTAAGCAACTGGCCAGGTCAATGAGGGAACAACAAGCAAAGACCTATATACCAATGATCTTAGGGGCGGGAGGGGAAAACATTTGTTTACCTAGAGAGATAGAACAGAGGTTTGGAGAATTTTATAGCGCCGTGTATCTACAAACAAGCTCTCGGGATCAATCCGTAATGGAAAGGTATATAGCAACTTCAGATGTTATGAGCTTGATGCCAGGAGAAAGGCAGGAAATGGAAAAACCAATCACTATAGAAGAAATTCAGGAGGCAGTGAAAAGGGGGAAGGGAGGCAAATCACTGGCCCAGATGGCTTTACTATTCAATATCATAGACTTCTTCTTCCGATCCTGGGGCCATTTATGGTAAAAATGTTTATTGGCTTAGGAGACACTAGCTCCTTTCACACGGAATCCTTGAAAGCTGTGATTGCAGTCATACCTAAGGAAGGAAATGACCCTTCCCAATGTGGGAGCTACAGACCAATATCATTATTGAATACAGATCTGAAGCTCTTCTCTAAGATCCTAGCAATGCGTCTACAAAGTCACATACCCGGCCTGGTTCATAAAGACCAGGTAGGATTTGTTCAGATGCGTAAAAGGGTCAGGATAACACGATTAAGACCTTGAACTTAATCCATTTGGTGGGCTCATCCCGAACCCCATGTGTCTTTCTAGGGACAGGTGCAGAAAAAGCTTTTGATCGTATAAATTGGCAATTCATGTTCCTGGTTTTGAGACACATGGGGTTCGGTAACAAGATGTTTACAATGGATTTCCAGTAATTATAATCACCCTACTGCTCAGGTTAGAGTGAATAGAGTACTATCTCCACTTTTTAAGCTATCAAATGGGACAAGACAGGGGTGTCCGTTATCCCCACTTTTATTCGCCATGTCCATGGAGCCCTTATTGAACAGGATTTGACTGAATCCAGATATTAAGGGGGTGACTGTGGGAGGTGTAGAATATAAGATATGATGTATAATCTAACCAATCCGATGGTATCCCTCCCTAACTTGCTTCAAGAACTGGAGATATATGGGAAGTTAACAAATTTTAAGATCAATTATGTAAAATCTGAAGTAATGGGAGTGGTGATCCCCAAAGGAGAACTGAAGAATTTAAAATCAAATGACTAATTTAAATGGACAGACTCAGCTTTGATGTATTTAGGGACCTTCATCCCAGCGGATCTTACACAAGTATATAAGCTCAATTTCCTACCGTTACTAGTTAGATTTCGGACTCTCCTGGATGGATGGCAGAAGGGGTTCCACTTGTGGTTTGGTAGGTGTAAAATTATTAAAATTAACATCTTACCGAAATTTCTATACCTTTTTCAGACACTCCCTATTGCTATACCTAAACAGTACTTTAAACAGATACAATCTTTGTTTAGTAGATTCATATGGGCAAATAAACGGCCAAGAGTTAGGGGTTCTATATTATCATTATCCAAACGAGATGGGGGGGGTGTCGGCCCCAGACATATATATATCTTTCAGGCAGCTCTATTGAGTTGTCTGATTGATTGGAGTAGCCATAGTTGGAGCAAGCTCAGTGCAGTGGTTTACTTCAGCGAGCAGCAAAGTGTTACAGGGAGCTTCCGAAATATACGAAGAGACACCTGCTGATAGGCCCTACTCTTCAGATGGGATATGAGCTATTTGTGAAAGGGAAACTATCAAAATTAGATTCACCCCTTTTCCTCATTTTGGGAAACCCACAGTTTGGACCCAGATTGACGAAGGGTTCTTTTAGTCAACTGGTAGAACAGGGGTTCTTTCAAGCCTCTCACTTTGTGAAGGTGGGAGCATGGCCTACGATTCAGGAAACGATAACAGGATGTACACCCTATAAAATGGACTTCTGGAGGGCACTGCAATTGCGACACTTTTTGGATAATCTGAATTTTCCGAGCAGATATGAGTGAAAGTTAACAAAATTTGAGTGGTACTGTAACGGGAGCGGGATGCTTCAACACACCCTGTCTAGAATCAGTGAATTACTGATTTTACACCCACTGAGGATTTTAAACTGCCTTTCTTTAGCAGGTGGGAGGTGGAGTTGGGTAGGACTTTTACGGAGGAGCAACAGAATAAAATATTACGTAACATATTTGAATCCTCAGTTTGTGTAAGGGTGCAGGAGATGAATTTTAAGATTCTATCACAGTGGTACCGTACCCCGACTATTCTAAGTAGATGTTTTCCAGATAATTTAGATAGATGTTGGCGGTGCGGGAGAAAAGGAGGGACATTTATACACATCTTCTGGAGTCGTCCCAGAATACAGAGTTTCTGGAAGGAGGTTCGGATAATAGCGCAACGGTTCAGTGAGGAGGAGTTACTGGAGGAGTGGACTTTCTACCTGCTACAGGAAATCAGATACCCCGGTTAGACAGTACAGGAAGTCTGTAGTTTGTCATTTGCTGAATGCAGCAAGAGCCTGTATCCCAGTAATGTGGAAGCAGATCCAGCCTCCGTCAGTAGGGATGTGTCTTAAACGAGTAGAAGACCTGAATAGGATGGAGGATTTGGTCTGGACCTCTCGGCAAAAACGGGGGTTTACTTGGAGACATGGGCGGAATGGAATCGTTTTAAATATTCAGAGGAGGGGAAAACCCTTATAGAAGTAAACTGAATAGTGGTGGTGAAATCTGGAGCAGGGGGGTGGGGAGGGGAGCCCTTATAGAGATTTTTTTTGGGGGGTTTAGTTTGTGGGGGGGAGAGGGGGTAAATAATATAAACAGAGGCAAAATTAGTTATAATAAGAGAGGGATAGAAAGCCCCATCCCTTCTCAGGAAAAAAGGATGCCTCGAGGGAAAGGGGGTGAGATGCCCAAATGTCTATATCTGGAAAATTTAAGAACTATGAATTGCAATATGATGAATATGATTGGGCCAATGATGGTTAATAATAGGTAGAATTAAGAGATGGTAGTGGAAGGTATATTTATTATAGATAGAAGGTAGGGGAGGTGATACGATGTAAGAAATGTATAAATGGAACCCCTGATGTTGATATTGGTATATATACCTGTAATGTTGATCTCCTCTTGTGTCATCTGTTTTGTTTTAAAATCAAATAAAAGCTTATAATTAGATAAGCACCTGATGACCACAACATACAGGGATATACAATGTAATACTCACATAATCACATACATAGGTTGGACTTGATGGACTTGAGTCTTTTTCAAACTCACTTACTAAGTAACTATGTAACTATAGGTAAGCCTTATTATAAGCTTACCTATAGGTACAAGTAATGGATCAGAGTTTACTTCCTCTTTAATGGATTGGATATCCTGCTGGAGGCAGAACAAAGACACTTCTTTCTATTGCATTTTGGAGGGGGTTATGTACATGTCGCCCTTCATTAGGGTTTATTGTGCAGAAGGAATGTGGATGATTAGTAAAGGATTAAACCTTAGGCCACGTACACACGGAGGGACATGTCCGCTGAAACATGTCCGATGGACCGTTTCCAGCGGACATGTCTCCTCCGGATTTTCGTCCGACGTTGTGTACACACCATCGGATGAAAATCCCTTCGGCCAGGGAACGCGGTAACGTGGCGGTGACGTTGACGCCGCCACGTCACCAAACGAGGAAGTGAAATCCTTCTGCGCATGCGTCTAATCCATTCGACGCATGCGCGGACAGTTCTGTCCGCTGGTTAGTGTACTAACCAGCGGACAGATCTGACGGACAGGTTTGTAGCAGACAAATTTCAAAGCATGCTTTGAAATTTGTCCGATGGACAAACCTGTCCGCTAGCCCGTACACACGATCAGAGATGTCTGCTGAAACGGACCGTTTTAGCAGACAAATTCGATCGTGTGTACTGGCGAACAGACAGGTTTTTCCAGCAGACAAATTTTAAAGCATGCTTTAAAATCTGTCTGCTGGGAACCCGTCCGTCCGACAAGTACACTAACCAGCAGACATATCTGTCCGCACATGCGTCGAATCCCCGCGCTGTCTGCCGGCGGGGATTTTGGTTTGATCGTGTGTACACGATCAAACCAATCTATCCCAGCAGACAAATCAGATCAAAACGGTCTGTCAGACCGATTTGATCAGATTTATTTAATGGTGTGTATGCGGCCTTAGAGTTTAATTCTTTAAAGGCTTGCATTGTGTAGGAGGGATCACTCTAATCTTTTAAATACACCTGCAAGACATCTATCTAGCCAGACCTCATGCCACAATATCTCAATTCAGGATATAATTCTTCTTTATATGGTAAATTGTGCCATAGTTTGATATAGCGGTAAATAAGTTCTTATCCTCCTGGAGATATTATTTGTACTGTAAGTAAAATGTGCTATGTGATCACCTGTGATCACCAAAAAAGTGTTAATATACCAAATAAAATATGATCGCGCTATCAAACTACTAAAGCGCTGTATCAAAAGTGCCTTTGCAATAAGTAGATCAATCTTCATAAAGTATATACAAACATAAATCAAAAAGTGTCATTCAATCAATATTACATTATAATTCATATAGTCCATCAAAATCACTCATATCAGTGTCTAATAATATCGCACAAAAAAGTCAAAATTTCCAGTCCAATGCATATAGAGTAAAAATGATACACAATAGTGGAAATGTTACTCAGTGTCTTTCAGAAAAATAAAATAAAAAATCACTTCCGCCAATTTTTTGGGGGTAGTAAAACAATAGACAAGAAGTTCCTTGATCAATCAGATCATATCCATAGGGGGATCATCCAGCCTTTAATGTGTTACTACGCCTTTCCTCAATCAACTCAACATCAATACTCTGAGGTCATCACCATATCAAGCAGTTCGATATTCACATGGAGAATATGGAAAATAGAAGGGAAGCTCCACATAGTGTAAAATCATTCAAGTTGTATTTTTAACAACCAGCAAACACACTTATGCCCGACACAAGGGGAATGATAGCGTTCTCTCGTGCACTGCCGACTTCAGCCACAAACACAGGCTACGAGTCACCATGGGCTAGTGCGGAGTGACGTCACTCAAGGCTGTGCCCTACACATTTTAACGTATGACGTCATCTGATGCTTCTCCTGATGATGACATATGTCACCCTGCACTAGCCCATGGTGGCTCGCAGCCTGTGTTTGCGGCTGGAGCCGGCGGAGTTGTAGGGAGTTGTTTGGACAGCTTAGCCAGTGTCAGTAGTTATAGGAGAAACTGATTGACTACTGTCTGGAAGGGAGGGGATACCAATCAAGAGCTGGAGTCTATAGTCAGATAGTGCCTGCTATGGTGTTAGGGAGCCCTCTTTGTGTGTGAAACATGCATGGCATGATTGTTTGGGGCAACTGTGATTTGCTTGGAGCTTGTAGATTAGAAGCTCTTAAGCAAAATTGCAGACCTCAATTTAAAAGATTTACCAGCGTCACAATGGACTGTGTATTTACCATCCCAGCCAGTGAAATACCTGGGCTTTATTAAAAATATCTATATACTACGGAGGCCTGACTGCTCTTCAGCTTAAATGTGGGTAACTTTTGGGTCACAAGATCCACACACTCACATTTTCATAAATGAATGATGACCCTTCTTGTCTCTGATATTTCTCAAATCTGTCTGCTGTTTAAGTCACTGCCCTTTTCTTGTCCTGTAAATGCTGAATATGACATTATTTTTCAGTGAAACTGAAATTTCCAGGTGAATAACAAGAGCTGAAGTTCAATGCCTCTAGAAGATGCTTTAATAAATGCACATGTTTTTTCAGCAATTACAGACCTATAAAAGATGCAGCTTTTTAAATCCATGGCTTCAGCAGTAACAGCCCAAAATATATTACAGAAAATATCCCTTATTAGGTCTAAATAATGGAGGTAATTATCGTAGTCCATTAAGTGTTTAAAATATTAAATGCATTCTACAAGTAGTAAACATCAAATTCTAATTTCTTATTAAAAATTAAGTTGTTCAAGGCAGAACACAGAGGTGACATTATTTTAATTCATCTTAATTAACATTCAATTGGCTATGTGAAATAAATGTTTGAATGTAAAGTCTGTATGCTTCTGCAAACTGCAAGTTGCTGTTTTTTCAGTTAGCTTTAAGACTTAAGACCCGGACCAATATGCAGGTTAAGGACCTTGCCCCTTTTTGCGATTCGGCACTGCATCGCTTTAACTGATAATTGTGCGGTCGTGCGACATGGCTCCCAAACAAAATTGGCGTCCTTTTTTTCCCACAAATAGAGCTTTCTTTTGGTGGTATTTGATCACCTCTGCGGTTTCTATTTTTTGCGCTATAAACAAAATCATTGCGACAATTTTGAAAAAAATGCAATATTTTTTACTTTTTGCTATAATAAATATCCCCCAAAAATATATGAAAAAACTTTTTTTCCCTTAGTTTAGGCCGATACGTATACAGTAAGCCATTCATAACATAGGATATGTGAACAGAAGCAAATACAAAGGAATATATCTGCAGAAAATGATTCATACATGGACGTAATCCATGGGCAAGTTAGATTGTACACATTTCAACCTTAAATGGTAAGCAATTGTAGGCATGTTTAATCAGCGTAGTAGACAAAAGTTTATGTTTAGGCATAAATGTCTGAACAGCTGGCAATCAGAGAAGATTAAGCACTTGGAAGGGGGCAAAAAGGAAGGCGGAAAAGTAGAGTTAAGTGTAGAGTAAGACACAGCTACAGGAAATCAGTTTAATCCAGCAGAAGGGGGTACCACATTCCATCAGTGTGGGTTATCACTCACTGATCAGGAGTGAGTGTCATATGTGATGTAAGAAGCTCGTAATCCCTAGAGTATTTAAATAAGAACCAAGGGGACCACAACTCATGATACTGTTCTACTGTATCATTAGCTTGTGCCACTGTCTCCTCCATGTCGCACATATCCGCTAATTTGAGCAACCATGTCCCAATTGTGGGAACTGTAGTGGATTTCCAGTACAGCGGTATGAAGGACTTGGCAGAAGTCAGTAGGTGTCGGGAGAGGGAATGTTTATATCGTGTTAGTGAAAAGCTGTTTACATGTAAAAGAGCGTTAAGCTGGTGTCCGTCATGACTTTTATCAGTCTAACAACTTCCGACCAATACTGGGCAATCAACGGGCATTGCCACCAGATGTGGTACAATGTGCCTACGACTGCCTTACAGCGCTAACATAGGTCCGAGGAACTGGTGTACCACCTGTGCAATTTAGCAGGAGTTGCATACCAATACGTTAACAGCTTATAAGAGGTCTCTTGCATCCTAGTGCTAAGAGAGCATTTATGCGCCAGTATGCAGGCCCTGTGCCATTGTCTCTCTGTGAGGGATATACCGGCTCCCCCTTCATGCACACCGATAGGGATGAGCCGGACACCCCCGCGTTCGGTTCACACCAGAACCGTCGAACAGTCCGATTGTTCGCACGAACATTTAGAACACCATTGAAGTCTATGGGACTCGAACGTTTGCATTCAAAAACGATAATTTTAAAGACCAATATTTAAGTTATTATTGGAAAACATCTTTCAGAACCCGGGTCTCGCCCCAGGGAACATGTATCAATGGAAAAAAGTTTTAAAAACTGTCATTTTTTCAGAAGCAGGACTTTTTTTCCATTGATAGTAGTATCAATGGAAAAATGGAAAAAGACGTTTTCACAGGCAAACTATAGACACCCAGCAGGTACAATATTTAAAGGAATTTTTCTTTTTCTTTTTTTATTTAAGCATCATTAAAATCACTGCTCTTGTACCTGCTGGGTTTCTATACCTGTGATAATGTCTTTAAATAGCACAATCACCTGCCTGCCAGTAAATAAGGAAGAACTGATCTAGCTAAGCTATACAGTGTATAAATATATGTACAACTCCTAAGGATGTATATATATTCTCTACACACTGTAATAAAGCTAAACTAACTAGCCAGCCTGCCTGCTCTATCTAGCTAGCTAAAAAGACAATCTCTCTGTCTCTCTGACTGCTCTCAATAACAAGCCGGAACACACTACACAAGGCCACCCAGCAAGCTTATCCCTACACACCGATTCCAAGTCGGTCAATCATCTTGTAAAAAGTCCTCTATGTTTTCGGAGTGTTGACATAGCTGCGAATTTGGAAGTAAGTTCACATAAGGGGTTTCGGGCTCGGGATGTCTGCTTTAAGTACTGAGTTCTTTCATATGGCCATTTAGGAAACATTGAGAGGCTAGCAATGGGGTAGCTGTCGTCGGTGACCGGAGAAGGCAATTCCCAATCCCGGAGGGAAATCGGGATTATTCTTCAGGGAGGTGAGTGGGCCTAATTGTGAGGAGAAGCTTGGGTTTTTCGTTAATTTACGAAAGACCTGCAGAGTGGCACTAACCAAGGGATGATTCCTCAATACGGCCGAACTACCAGCCCATGGGATCCAGGGCAAGAATTTAAGCGTAGTTGCGCTTAATGTGTTCTCTAGGAAGACCCAATCCTTCTCCATCCCTGTGGCAGTGCCAATCTACAATCTTGGTTACATGGTAAGCGTAGTAATATTGCCTGTAGTCCGGCAGGCCCATCCCATCGTCAGCTTTGCCTTTAGTCAATAAGTGGAACTTTATGCGTGGGCATCTGTGTGATCATCAAGTTTAGTTGAAGCAATTGTAGCCTTTTAAAAAACCTATCAGGTATATTTATGGGTAGTGTCCTAAGCAAGTACAGAAGCCTGGGCAGAACAGACATCTTGCATATGGCTACTCTGCCAAACCAAGGGAAGTGTTGTGGGTGCCACGCTACTAAGTCGGCTTCTATGGTTTTGAGTAGAGGTGGGAAGTTTGCCTCAAAGATCTGAGAGATGTGGGGCGTGAGTCAAGTCCCGAGGTACCTGAGAGCCGAGGGCTCCCATTTAAAGGGGCTATGATTTTGTGTGTCCTTTAACACTGCAGGAGAGACCGAGACGTTCAGGGCTTCGGATTTCGTATAGTTAATTTTCATATTGGACATATATCCATATAGAGAGAACTCTGTCATGAGCTGGGGGATAGACGTCAATGGTCGTGTCAAGAAAAACAAAAGATCATCAGCGTAAGCCGCTAGTTTAAATTCCCTGTCCTCTACCTTGAAGCCCTTTATCGCCTGGTCCATCATCACCCTTCTGATAAACGGCTCTAGCGTTAAGATGAACAGGATAGGCGACAGTGGGCAACCCTGCCTCGTGCCGTTTGCAATGTGGATGGGATCTGATAGGGAGCCGTTTATTATCGAAGGTTTCTGATATAGGGTGGAAATCCATGTTAGCGTGTGCTCTTTCATGCCAACAAACTTGCAGGTCTCCATCATGACGTCCCACGCTACTCGATCAAAGGCCTTCTCCGTGTCAGTAGACAGAAGAAGGCCTCCGATCTTTCGTTGACCCGCAGCATGCAACAGGTTCAGAGATTTGATCACGTTATCTCTTGCTTCCCTACCAGGCATGAAGCCCGCCTGTTTAGGACCTATGGTAGTCAGACTGGGTCTACGTTCGCAGAGTGGTTCTGTGGTGTTCGTCCTGAGGGAGGAAGCCACCGATGAAGCACCTGTCTTGGAGAGCACCGAGCACGAGGCTGGTATCTCAGGAGAGGCCTTGAACTTCATCGAAGGATGCACGATTGCTGAGAGGCTAAGTGATAGTCGCCTCTCAGTTCTGAATTCACAAAAAATTATTCAAGAGAGATCCGGGTGCTTAATCCTGAGATCTTGAGAAGAATTCTGGACCGAATACATCTCCACCTTTTGGGAAGGTCTGTGAAAGAGACTTTGCTAAAGTTTCCGTGTGACACCCTGGCTGCTAGGCTAGTGAGAGAGGCCTATCCAGGTGTGCAATACCCACTCTGGCTAGAGTGGCGGCAAAAGCTACATTGCTGGAAGCAGGAGTGTTTCCGAACAAAGTTGTACACCTGAACCTACTACCTATTTCCCTTTTTCACATCTTCAACTACTACTTTTGTTCTTTCACTCTGTTGGGTAATAAAGCACAGAAAAAGAAACCTAAAGTGTAGACATTTATGTTTTTCTCAACTCTTATTGTATACCCTAGACTAGGGTGACCAGACATCCCAGGTTTCTGGGGACAGTCCACTGATTGAGGTCACTGTCCCCTGACCAAGTCTGTCCCCGGTTTTGTCACCGGATTGGACAAGGGCTGGGACAATTTCAAAGACAGTCAGTGCAGAAAAATTATTCTGAATTACACACCCCTGGTCCGCCACTCCTACTAGCTTAGTGGGGTGTATTTTTTTCCATTATCTGTGCCCCTTTCTGATGATCATGTGCTGGTTGGAGCGAAGGGAATATTTCTTCAGTTTCGCATGCATGTCAGCCACCTGCCTGCTTATCTCCTTTTCTTCCCTGGTGGAGTGATCTTCCTCCGCTCCCCATCCAGTAAAAGCTGGGGCCTGGATAGTAAGACTTTACAGGCTGTGAGGCAGGCGGCGGAAACAGGCAGAGAGTCACTGATTGCTGCCATTATTAGTAAAAGAAAAATATGTCCCCGGATTTCATGTTAAAAATCTGGTCACCTTACCCTAGACGGCGAAGGAATAGAGGTAACATGCCACCCAAAACAAACCAGCAGCTCCTTCAGGGGTAGTGCTACATATTTAGAGCAGGGATCTCAAACTGGCAGCCCTCCAGTGCCATGATGCCTCGGCTTTCGGGAGTCGTGCTTGTAACTGTCAGCCTTGCAATGCCTCATGGGACTTGTAGTTTTGCAACAGCTTCAGAGCTTGCAGTTTGAGACCCCTGAGCTAGAGCATATGATACAAAATCTTTTTAGTTGTCTGCTTCAGCAATACCAAGCACCTCTGCAAGACATGCATTGCAGTTACTTTTTAATCCGCAATGTCAATTAAAAAAAATCTTAGAGTAGGAAATGACTAAAACGTTGTCTGGTTCTGTAGACAAAAAAAAAAGTGAGAAGAAATCTCTTTAAAGAAACGGAAAACCTCTCTTAGAAGGTTGTCATTGTAGCAATTGTCCCCAGTGCAAATGTCTCCTCTTTTCAAATTTACATGATCTCACCAGGCACAGGTCTGTTTATGGTAGACCATATGCTTCTAACGTATTTCTGGTGGGGGGTAATATGAGATGACCATCTCACGGTAGTGTTACATCCACACTGTCTTGCAATATCTGTCTAAACTATAAATCCAGAGCCTCTATTAATAGGGGATTGATATTCATTTTCTTAACAATGCCTTGACTAAGATGGAATTTGGGCTTGCAAGAAGAGCTCCCTCCCAAGAATGGTTTATCTTGGGGCAGTTACACTTGTAGCTCTACCCCCGTAGGAGTCACTGAAGTTCGGGTTCTTCACTGCTGCACAGCCAATCACTTAGCATTACATTCATTCACTCTGAAAACAGTCTTTGGCTTGTTTTTTTGTTTTTATTAGGGGATGATAACTTGGATTGGGTAGGGAAATTATGGGATGCCCAACTTGATAATGTTCAAACGCAGAACAAAGGGAAAAATTCCTCCCTATTTACACAGATCTTCTTCCTTCCTCCTGAACAAACTTGGTTCCTTTGTACAGCACATGCTGCTCACTCCTGATGGAACTAGCAGTATATTGCTAGTTCAGCAAAGGCCCATTACAGGCAGAAGCTCTAATGCCCTGTACACACGATTGGAATATCCTATGGAAAAATTTAGATGGACTTATTCCATCGGATTTTCCGATCGTGTGTAGCCCCATCAGAGTTTTTTCATCTGAAATTCCGATGAATTCCATCAGAGTTTAGATATAGAACATGTTCTATTTTTTCCAATGAAATTCCGTCAGAATTCCGATGTGATTTGGACGGGCAAAAGCCTGATCGTGTGCGCGGCATCAGTCTCTTGACAAAAGTAGCACAACTAAAGTGAACAGCATGACACAAACTACCGTGAACGAGAGTGAACCACAACTGCGGTTTAAGGAAAGGATTCAATGCACCTCTCTATATTATGTGAAATATCAGTATTGGACCCCAGGCGTCACTCCAATCAAAGAACAGGAGTTTGGGGGTTCTCTACATCATATCAGTTTCACATATAGGAATGCGTTGAACTACTAAGGGAGGAGGTATATCAACATGCCACCAAGCTTTAGCGTTGAAAGATTACGATAAACGTGAATGAGCACAACAGCATTAAAGGTTACCGATGCACTTCTCTATGCAAGTGATTATCAGTATGGGACCCCAGGCGTCACTCCAATCAATGAACAGGAGTTTGGGGTTTCTCTACATCATATCACTTTACATAAAGAAATGCATTGGACTACTAAGGGAGTAGGTATCAAATACCTTCTATCCTTAGCATGAAAAAGTTAGAGTGAACATGTTCAGCATTTTAGGGCGGAAGCCCGTATTCAAATAACAACGAATGTCAAGCACGTAGCATTTAAAAATACTGTATGCAAGTAGCATTAACTTGTGAAAGGCAATTTCAGTTTAAATGCCTTAAAAGTGAATGTCCCATTAAGATAGTCCACAACTGTTACATGAAGGTACCATTAGTCATCCCAAGCAGCATCGTAGTAATTACTAGAGTCAGATTCAAATACAGTACTTAATAAAGTAACAAATGTGACGTAGTAATGGTCCTTATCCGTTTTGCAGGGATGAGAGTTTTTCTGTAAAAATAGTATTTGCAGCAGCAATGGGATTCATTTGTTGAGGGTCTCCTGGTGGGGGATATCTTGGGGTGTCCGCAGCAACTTGTAGCAAGGTTGACAATGACAGCATAGATCCAGGTGTGGATGGTTTCCAGTTTAGGGAAAGACAGTAGCTGTAGTTTAAAAGTAGCCAAACCGGCTACGGCCGACAATAATAGGACCCCGTTTGAAAGGGACTACAAGCCTTTAAAGGCGACTGACAGGTGCATGGAGCAAACAGCGGTGTTCCGGCATGGAACGCAATATGGCGTGAGATAGTGACTGTTACAGACATCTCTCCTTCTCTCCCAGCTCCACTTGCCAGCAGAATGCTAGACCACAGTATGAGGAGTGAGAGATGAGTTTTTTAAACTGCCTGGGAAAGTTTTTCCTCTTGGCACGATGGGAGTTAGAAAGAGAGCACCTCTGTCTGGATATTCACATGCCAGTAAGAGACCATACCAGCAGTGATCCAAGGCTGAGACTGGTAGTGAGGACACCTGGAGACACCACATCACAGCACCTGCACTGATGCCACAAGAAGACTAGATCGTCCACTCATCCTCTGCTTCCCACTGCTTCTCCAGAGGCTTTTGGGGGGAGGGGGGAACTGAGGGTCTGCCCCTCTTCTACAGTGAGAGGTCACTGCAGCATAGCAGGGACTGCTGAGAGGACTATGCACTGCTCTTGCTAGCAGTTGCTGGGTGGGTTTTAACATCCAGAAGAATACAGTTGCTGGGTGGGTTTTAACATCCAGAAGAATACAGATACTGAAGGTAGATGTTCCTCGGAGATAGGTGCCCGGACCGTCCCCCCGTTCAGATAGTCCCTGACTATCGGTTGGCCCGTGTTGTGCCCAAGGGTACCCGGGAGATCAATTTCACCATAGAAAAGGACACAGAGTCATGCAGCAAGTGAAATCAGAGCTCTCCGTTTATTTAGGCTCGTCTAGATCTTTTATATGGTATAAAGAGGGGTGTAGAATACATTTACAAAAGATAACTTAATAACATTCTATAGGTAGATGTAAATGAGGAGGTTATAACCAGCTGTGACCGACATCTCAGAGAAAAACCAAGGAGGACAAGAACATGTTGTTCTGCAGAGGAGTGTAAAGGAAGATAAGAACATATTGTTCTGAGAAAGGCTGAGAAGACAGATCTAAGACAGTTTCAAGGTAACACATACCACAGACATGGACGTGCAAAAGCAAATATCTAAAATGGAGATGAAGAGTGAACAAAATGGCGTTACTATTGCAAAAGCATAAAAACTCCTTCAATCCCCTCTTAAAATCATGTATATGTACAAAAATGATTTTCATCTATCTTCGTGTGAAGGATGTCATCAGGGACCTAGTCTCCCTGGGTGTGGGAAGTGTGAATAGGTGACTGAGCCTTGGGTTCCTTGCTAGTATAAAAAGGACCTATTCCACCCATCCTAAACAACGAGGTTACACTTCTTTCTTAGCTTATGTTTCTTTATGTAATCAGCATAGCCTTGGGGGGAGGGGTTAAAAGGGACCTCCAAGTCGGAGGTTACAGTGGAAAGCATTGAAAGATTATCTATACCTTTGCTAAATATTTTGCGAAAGCAGGGGATCACACAGCAGACTATTACTCCTATTACAAGGAGTACTACAACTATAAAAATTCCTAGTTGGACTAGGATTTGTTTCCAGTTAGCAAACCACCCAAACCACTGATCCCAAGGGTTGGTTAACCCTGAATTCTTCTTCAGTTCCACAGATAGGTTTTCTAGTTTCTGAATTGCTAGAGTAACCTTACCATTGGGACCAGTGTTATCAGGAATGTAGGTGCAACATCCGTCAGTCTTACCAATATATACACATGTGCCCCCCTTTTCAGCCAGAATCATGTCCAGAGACATCCGGTTCTGGAAAGTCATTTGGGAAGTGTATTCGAGCTGTTCTGCTATTCCCTTTAGGGCATCCCTTGTATCATTAACAAACCTTTGTTGATTGTAATAGATGTAATTTATCCAATCAACATTTTTATTAATAGTTATGATAGGGATTAAGGACTCAAAACCTGCAGCAACTTGATCTCTTGCTTTAAATTCACTGGGGACCCCTCTTGGCACCCCTATCGAATCTATATATACATGTGGATCAAAACTTCCTCCTGGGGATTCTCTCTTTCTTCTTCTTAGGGGGTTGGAGGAAATCTGATCATTATTAGGATTACTTTCTGACACTATGTGTAGGGGCATTTTAACTTTGGCCAGGGCGCATTCTCCTTTCCATGGGGAATCTAATTTGGTTCTTAATTTCATATCACCACATATCCAATAAATGTCCCCGAGGGACCTCGTTTGGTTTACAATTGTTGTATTCCTTCTCTCATGGCAGTAACCCTCAGGAAACACCTGGAGGTCTCTGCCTTTACCCTTAGGTGTACCATTGGATATATAACAGGTATAATTCCCTGGGTATATGGTGATATGACTACCTGGATTTGGGTTTTTTGATAAGATAGGATACTCTTTCTTCCATTTCTCGCAAAGTGTGTTATTAGTGGGTGTGGAGGTGAAGAGGCTCAGGAAACATTCCTCTTGGTTGGAGGGGATATTGAGGGGCACAGTCCCCAAGTGAGGTCTGGCCTTACCACACACATAGCAATTACTTTTATTATGGGTGTGGGCATTATATTTCATCCATTCCAACCATAGGTTGACATCTGAGAACCCAGTTTCTATGGCTAGAGTGTCTTCATATGTGGGATCTGCTATGGCCATCATCTCTTGAATTGTTTGAATACGGGGTTTTAGAGGATTTATGGGGGGGCCTTGTTGCCATTCTTTAGAGTTATACATATCTTTTATTTCAAACTTGCCTAAAGGTCTATCAGTCCCTCCCCGCACCCATCTTCCCATCCAGTAAGCTCCCTCATCCCCCTTTTGTGGGTTTTCAATATTAAGGATTAGTTGGTACGCTG
This sequence comes from Rana kukunoris, assembly GCA_029574335.1. Classification (NCBI taxonomy): domain Eukaryota; kingdom Metazoa; phylum Chordata; class Amphibia; order Anura; family Ranidae; genus Rana; species Rana kukunoris. The sequence continues at coordinate 567,774,117 of CM056050.1, read as the reverse complement.
TGCCCCCGGATCTAAACTTTACATCCCCATCACTCCCGGTGGGTAAATACCTACTGGTGACACATCGTTTGGGGGCTGGGCCCCTCCATGACAATGTCATCCTGGAGATAAGGGACTTCCCATTTCTATCTTTCCTACCTAGTGCTGACTGAGGTTTGTATGCCCAATCTTGTCCTGTGCTCCATCCCACACTTCCCCAATGTTTACAGTCTTGTCCCCAATAATTGTCCGTGACACATATATATATTTCCGGGTCTTGATCTCTTCTTTCATGACACTGCCATGCAGCGCCGGGACATGGCGCAACATCACAGTAGTCAAACAAGAAGGTGGCTACCTGTGTATTGGAGGAGTTAAACCAGAGTTGTGTCAGACCTGTTTTCTGTGTGATGGCTACCTGTTGGGGATTTGGGGAAGAAAGAGGGAAACTTATCCTTGTCCTGCATGGTTGTTTGTATAAGTTTTACCACAAATAACTTGTAGCCCGCCCAAGTCCTCTGGAGGATAAATGCAGTTAGTTGTGATCCACACAAGGGTGAACACTGAAAATGAAACCAGTCCTATCAGTAGCCACAATTTGCTTGAGTCCGGTGAAATCAGGATTGTCATTTTCTACAGGGTCGGGGCTGTCTGCCCCCGTTATTACCCCCTTTTCTTGACTGTCCTGTTCGAGGTCAGAGCTGTCTGCTCCCAATAGTACCTCCTTGCTTGCTTCTGGATCCTGTTCGAGGTCAGAGCTGTCTGCTCCCGTTAGTACCTCCTTGCTTGCTTCTGGGTCCGGTTGCTCGGGTCCTTTCTTGACCAGTTTTATCCGTGTAGCATGGATCCAGGTAGGACTGTTCTCTGTTAGGACTGCAGTTCTGGTCACCGCCACTACGGTCACGGGAGGGCCATAGGTGAAGTCTTGTGGTTTCTTTCCTTTCGGGTGCAGCTTAACTACTACCACATCTCCCTCTTGGAAGGGGTGTGTGTTGTCCTGTGAAGAAAAAGGACACTTGCGAGTAACATTTTCCTCAGTGCTGACCAGAGTCTCGATCAGCTTTCTTACATACTCGTCTCTAAGGTTGTCAAGATTGTCCAAAGTCATGAAAGGTTGTCTAGCCCAGGGAGTGGGGAACGGTCGCCCAAACAGGATCTCGAATGGTGAGTACCCGAGGGTCCTATTTGGGGTCATTCTTATTTCAGCCATTATGGCTGGCAAATACCTTTTCCAATTATCAAAAGTCCCACCAGTAGCTTTTCTAAGTTTGTCTTTCACTGTCCTATTCATACGTTCAACCACCCCTGAGCTCTGTGGATGGTAGGGGATATGAAATCTCCACTCAATCCTGAGGTACCTCGCTAACTCCTTACATACCTTGGAAGTGAATGCCGGCCCCTGATCTGAGTTGATCTGCAGCGGCACTCCCCATCTCGGGACAATCTCCCTAGCAAGAATTCCTACTACTGTTTTGGCATCTTCTCTTTTTGTGGGGAATGCTTCTGGCCATCTGCGGAAGGTGTCTACAATAACACATACTGGTTGTGTGCCTCCTTTTACTGGGAGGTGTGTAAAATCAATTTGCAAATGGGTAAAAGGAGTCACAGGGTATGGCAGATGTTCATGCATTACTCTGTGCGGGTTGTTGGGATTGTTCCTGATGCATGTAATGCATCTCTGTACAAAGCCTCTCACCATTGGTTCTGCATCTGTTATGTAAAATGTTTTGCGTAGCTGTTGCAATGTTGCTTTCCACCCTATGTGACCTATCCCGTGATAGTGTGCTATGTAGATCGGGGCGCTGTGTTGGGGGATGCATGGTTTCCCCTCTTTGCAAATTAATCCGGTCTTCGGATTCTTTTGCAATATCGGGTAACACCAGTCTCTTAATTCTGTGGTTGTTGCAGAAGCTTGTAGATCAGTTAACAGTTGTGTTTCATCTGGAAGGAGCGGTACGAGGTTTGGCATGGAGATTAAGGCACCTAGAGGTGATTTCAGAGCAGCCTGTTTTGCTGCACTGTCAGCTAGGGCGTTACCTTTAGAGACATCATCAGATCCTCTCGTATGGGCTCTACAATGAATGATTGCCACTTCGGAAGGCAACATTATTGCAGCAAGGAGTTGTGATATTAACTGGGCATGTGAGATCCGTTTACCGTCTGCGCCGATGTATCCCCTCATAGACCATAAGACACCATGGTCGAAAACGACGCCGTGTGCGTATCGGGAGTCAGTGTAGATGGTAACGGGTTTGTCAGCATAAAGAGTGCATGCTCTGGTTAGAGCAATAAGCTCCGCTGCTTGGGCTGACTGGTACGGAATGGGGTTCGCTTCTATGATGTGATCTGGTAGTTTGACTACTGCATACCCTGCCAGGTAGGTGTTGTCATTTGGGCGAGAACATGAGCCATCCACAAAGACTACATCTGCTCCGGGGATGGGGGTCTTCTGCATATCCATCCGGGGTGAGGTAATCACCTCGATGGTATCCAGGCATTCGTGTCGCTCGGGGGGAAGGTCGTCCGTGGACTTCAGTCCCAGGAGACCATTAAGTATCATGGCTGGGCCAGAGGATGTGGAGTTGTATTTAACTTGCAACTGTGGATTACTGAGGAGAATGATTTCATAACCACTCTGGCGTTGGGCAGACATGTGTTGGGTATGGATTCCCCCCAGGATTGCTAAGACATCATGGGTTGTGTGTAGAGTTGTGGGATGGCCAAGTGTAAATACTGTAGCCATTTCGACCACCATTGCACACGTGGCTAGTGCCCGCAGGCACGAGGGGAAACCCTGGACTGTCAGAGGCATGACCTTTGAAAAGAATGCGACGGGTCGCATCTTTCCCCCGTGTTCTTGTGCCAGCACCCCCGCCATGGTTTTACAATTGTCTCTAGCATATAAATGAAACATAACATCATAGTCAGGTAGGCCGAGACCAGGGCTTATTATCATTGCATTTTTTAGAGCTGAAAAAGCTGACAACATTTCTTCTGACCATTCAATATCTTTCAATGTGGCTTGTCTGAGAATATTGTCATAAAAGGAGCAATCACTGATCCACTGCCTACAATAATTGACCATCCCAAGAAAGGATAACATTTCCTTCTTGGTGCGTGGGTTGACCAGGCCCACAATGGCATGGATACGTGAGTAACTGAGGCTCCTTGTACCCTTTGTGAAGACAAAGCCCAAATATTCAACTATCGTGAAAACACCATTGTAACTTTTGTTTTGACACCTTGTGACCACATTTCAATAACCACAACATCAATGACCTAGAATCTTCCTGGCAGGCCTCCTCTGACTTGCTACAGACCATCAAATCATCGACGTACTGTAACACTATCGAACCCTGGGGGGGATGCCATGGCCTGAGGGTGGACTGTAGTACAATGCTGTAAACCACGGGGGCGTCCACAAAGCCTTGCGGTAATCTTGTCCAGGTTAACTGACCTTTCCCATCAAGACTAAAAGAAAAAAGAGGTCTAGTCTCCTTGTCAACAGGGACGCTGAAAAATGCGTTTTTTAAATCTATTACTGAGAAGTGAGTAGCCTCGTGAGGAATGGTGGCCAAAAGAGCATTGATGTCCGGTACTATGGGGGCAATAGGAACGATCAGGTCATTTATTGCCCTGAGATCCTGGACAAAACGATAAGTCCCGTTTGGCTTTTTCACTGGGTTGACTGGTGTATTGTAGGGTGAAATTATGGGCTCGAGGATACCGGTCTCCAAGAACTTCTCCACCAACGGACCGATACCCTCGAGCTTCTCTTGTGACAGAGGATATTGCTTTTGATAAACTGGGACAGCAGAGCTCTTAAGGGAAGCTTTGTAGGGGGTGCAGTGTATCAGTCCGGTGTCATGGTCGCCCTTAGCCCATATATCCTCAGGTAAGTCTAAAAATAGAACAATGTTGGGTAGAGTCACAACATTGTCCTCTGTGAATGGTTCTATGGTTATTATGGGAGAATCAACAACGAACCCTCCCTTCTCTGGATCTATTGACAAACTGAGATTGAGTTGTTCAAACAAGTCCCGACCGAGCAAATTCACGGGACAGCCTGGGATCAGACTGAACGAGTGTACACAGACAAATTTACCAGTGCAGTCTGATACCCTTAAAGGTATGGTTTTGTAAGTTGTAGTTGATATCCCATTTATACCCATAGAAGGCGCGGACTTTTCTTTTGGGCCATCGTAATGCCCGCTAGAAATGACACTCGTAGTCGCTCCAGAATCAATTATAAAAGGCAATTGTATTTTATTTACCTCCAAAACGATTAAGGGCAGGTCTTTCCATGTGTCAGTTATTTGTGGAAAAGTCGGGATATCGGCCTCCGGGCACCATCAACGTGGGCGCTGATTGGACCAGTCAATAGGGAATTGGATTCCCTGCTCAGTGGGTTGTTTGTGTTGGTCCGTGGGTTGCGGTCTTTTGGGGGTAAGGGGGCAATCTCTTGCCCAATGTCCGGTGTCACCGCAGTTGTAGCATGACCCGGATGGGTTTCTGGGGACTATGCCCTGGGGATTGGTAGCTCTTACTACCGCGGGTCCCTCATTGGGGGAAAAATTTCTTCCCCTATTTGTGTATCCTCTTCCCCTACCTCTAGTTGGCCTAAAATCTTGTGAGAGTGGAGCCTTAAAGTGGTGGGTGCTGGTGGAGGGTCTTTTAAGATCAAAACATCCCGCAGCATCCCTTTCAGTCAGTGACTTCTGGAATTTTGCAACTGTGTCCGAGGGCCAGGAAGGTATCATCTGTTTAATTAGAATAGTCAAGTGTGGGGAAGTGTTATTTATCCAGGTTGAAATCAGAAGGCTATCATTACCTTCCTTTTTCAATCCGGCCTCCTGGACCCAACAGTCATTAAACCGTTTCCAGAAGTCTGTGACACTTTCATCTTTCTTTTGTTTGCAGTTGATGGCGGTTGACAGGGATGAAACTGTCTGAAATCGTTTCATCATTTCCTTCTCAACCTCCTCCCACATGGTTTTCTGACCCTCGACTGTGTTGAGACTATAGGTGCTTGCTGTAGGATATGCCACGGCAGGATCAGCACTAGGATTTCCCACCTGTAGATTATTAATAGAGGGCACATTTGTCCAACTCCATTCGACCTGAGTACCGACTATTTGATCAATGATAATTCTTAAATCCTCCTGTGTGTAATTTCTCCCTTTGCACGCTCTTTGTAGATATGTGATAGTTCCCTGTGGGGCAATGCTGGGTTTTGGGCAATGTTTGACAATTCTATTAATGTCCTCAATCTCTATGGGCTTTTTAAGGAGCTGTTCCCCTACGGTCATGAAGGGTGCATGTGTAACGCCTGTCGTTTTTCCGTCTCTAAGTTCCATTTTGAGTGGTGACGGAATCCCTATCCAGGGCGAGACGGCATCCCCCATCGCAGAAGCGGCACGCAACAGCAATGAACGATGTTCTGTACTACTGACTTTGTCCTCCCTCCCGTCCTCCCCGAGGGAGTGGGCCGGCATTGATGCAGCGGCGCCACTCAGTGATCCGTCAGAGCGGGAAGGAGGAGGGGGAGTGGCGGGGGCCGCGGGTGCGATAGGGGTGATGGCTGCAGTTGCCATGAGTAAGTCGTCCATATCCTCAGTCTTAAGGACAGGATAAAGGTGTTTGTAGTCAGGGGGTGACTCGGTTGGCTTCATGGGTGTCATCCTGTAGTCTTTCTTTGATTCTAAGTCATGAAGATTGGCACAGTCAATTTTGGGGTTTCTTATCTTCCCACTACTCTTCTCTCCTTTTTTATCCCTGACTTCCTTCCAATAGGGTGCATACTCTAACCAATTTAACCCTCCCTGTTCCATATATGACTGGTCCCACTGGGGGTCCGGGTCATAATATGGCCAGGCTGTTTTGTCACAGAGACATAATCCTTTGATCATGTCCATATGAAAAGTGTCATTTGCACCGTCACGGGGGAAAGGATTGGAACTACCCATGGCCTCCGTCCACCCCGCAAGATTATCCACCCAGGGGTTAATCAGGTAGTAATCAGTGCCGCATACACGGGCAACATATTCCTTACAAGTTTCCCCTACTTCGGGCGGGGGCGGGGGTAGATTTCCCTTCGATTGTCCCTTTCCCATCTCTGTAAATGTCAAAGTAATTATTGAAATTCTCTATAAAGAAGTTCAACTGTCCCAAAGTTTGTCCCACAAAAGACTGTGGAACTTTAAAGTGACTATTTATTTTGTACAATTGGGTATTGTAGGACCAGATCTTTGGTCTATCTACGGTTGAGGTAAATTGATGGATGGCGTATGGAGTCTGGCTTATGTATCTAATGATATGTTTGTCACTATCTGGTCCGGTTCGGTGTACTAATAATCCACAGACACAATCCCTGCACGTCATCAGTTTTAAACAGCAACTATTTGTCACAAAATAGAGGTGTCTGTGTTTGGTAGATGTTCTTAATCTGTCTGTAAGTGAGTCCTATGTATTTATAGTCTACTCGCACATGACAGTTAATTCTATAGAGAATTGTGCTGTACCCGTGGCGGTTGGAAATAACTCGTCTCCCTAGGAATCTCTTTCGTTCTACGGGAAGGGTTATTGAGACTAGCTTGGCAGCACTTAAACCATGATTTGTTATGTCAAAATTTAGACACTGAGTACAGAATGGGCAGGTCATCGGTCAACACAGTCTCTACTTGTCACAAATACAGCTTCAGTATATGTTAGATCAAATTTGTGATGTTCAATGTAGCATGAACCTCTTCATTCGCTCCGACTCCACCCTTGACTGGTTTTAACCTCGGTAATAAAATCGAGGTTAACCTGATCTTTAGATGGAATCAGCCTAGACCAGACGCATGCTCGAGCCAGCTCGTATCTTGTTGACCATCACTATAGATTGACCATTAGACATACACTGAAGTAAACATTCAATGATTCTTATTACTTTAAATTCAATCAATGATCACAGTCCGTATACTCACTAACCGGACTATTGGACCATACAAACAGATTATCTTAAACTTCTACGCGACAGGTAAGAGAAGCAAAGCAGTTTTAGGCACAACACGGGTCAATAATTTGTCTCCCTGAGACAAGCTAATATTTCCCTGAAATATTAGTTTTGTTTTACACTCCCAGAGTGTTCACATTCCCTGAATGTGCTTTTTGTTCACGCTCCCGGAGCGTGTTTGTTACAACTTTGCTCACACTTCCTGAGTGTGTTTGTTATAACTTCATTCACACTCCGAGTGTGTTCACAATCCCGGATTGTGTTTCTTGTCACGCTCCCAGAGCGTCCACACTCCCAGAGTGTGTTTCTAAGGCTCAGGAATCGGAAACTTAGTCAGAGCCCTCCCCTCCCGGACAGTTGGAAAATAAAATATTTCAACTTACCGGGTGGGTGAGTAGGGTTGACGTTCCGATGCCGGACGAAGCCCCCAGACTGAAGGTAGATGTTCCTCGGAGATAGGTGCCCGGACCGTCCCCCCGTTCAGATAGTCCCTGACTATCGGTTGGCCCGTGTTGTGCCCAAGGGTACCCGGGAGATCAATTTCACCATAGAAAAGGACACAGAGTCATGCAGCAAGTGAAATCAGAGCTCTCCGTTTATTTAGGCTCGTCTAGATCTTTTATATGGTATAAAGAGCGGTGTAGAATACATTTACAAAAGATAACTTATTAACATTCTATAGGTAGATGTAAATGAGGAGGTTATAACCAGCTGTGACCGACATCTCAGAGAAAAACCAAGGAGGACAAGAACATGTTGTTCTGCAGAGGAGTGTAAAGGAAGATAGAAACATATTGTTCTGAGAAAGGCTGAGAAGACAGATCTAAGACAGTTTCAAGGTAACACATACCACAGACATGGACGTGCAAAAGCAAATATCTAAAATGGAGATGAAGAGTGAACAAAATGGCGTTACTATTGCAAAAGCATAAAAACTCCTTCAGATACCATTGGAGTAATTCTGTCACAAGACAGGAAGTTCTTGTGTTGCTCTACAATAACTCTCTGCAGCGTCAAACACTTCCAGGCACACAGCTCCCAGCTACACAGCATGCTAGAGGGCCATGCCATTAAGGCCAAGACTTCAGCCCTGAGGCTTCTCAACCAAAAGCACAGTCTGTTCACTAGGTGTGGTCTACCCAGGAGGAGGATCTCTCTCTATTCAAAGGAAAGGGTTATAGGATTAAGAGCTGGGTCCAATTCCCTGACAACAACCTTACTAGAAGTTGACCAGCTAATGAGGCAGGCAGAACTTGTATTGCACTCCTGTCATGGCAATTCGGAGCATACTTAACAGCGTTCAGTAGATAATGCAATACAAAAGTCAGTATTTTCTGTCAGAAAAACCTTGGATGTTTTTTTCTGATGGAATTCCACTCAAGCTTGGCTTGCTTACACACAGTCACACAAATGTTCTCAGATTTTTCGTCCGTCAAGAAAGCATTGATGTACAACACTACGACGAGCCAAGAAAATTAAGTTCAATGCTTCCGAGCATGCAACAAACTGTTTCCAAGCAAGCGTTGGAATTGCTACAGATGATTGGATTTTCCGTCTGAAAATTTGAGAATCAGCTCTCAATCTTTTGTTGGCAGAAATTCCAACAGCAAAAGTCTGATGGAGCCTACACATGGTCGGAATTTCCGTTCAAAAGCTCACATCGGACTTTTGCTGTCGGAATTTCCAATCGTGTGTACGCTGTGGGGAAAATACTCCTACAGCTTCTGCAAATAATTATTAAAGTCTGGCATGGTAAATGTCTACTATAAGAGCAATTAAAACGTATTTAAGTTAAGTGCAGGATCCTCCAGACACTACATAGAAAGGAGACCTGTTTTTTTTTTTTTGCTGGAGTTCAGTAACATTTACTTCTCCCCACCCCACTCCCCATACCTGGACACAAAAGGAGAAGCAGCCTACTGATGAGTTCATCTCTCTTATGTTTCTTACATTGCAGCACAACTGATTGGCTCAATGTGTCGCTCTCACCCTCTATGTCTAAGCTATTCTGTACAGGGACTGCAAGATGCTGATAAGTCAAATTCACGTACCTGTACTGCTTGCATTCCATGAGACACATTTAATAAGGTATTAATCAATATATAGATGCTTTATTTTGTGTCTTTTATACTTGCCTGGAGATCAGCTTTAAGTAACAGAGTCTGTTTCAATTATTCCTGGGCTCTCATGCCTTATCTTTCCTGCCTTTCTTTTGCTACTGAAAACACTAGATGCTTAGAAATGATTCACTCTGGCTGTTTTACTTCACGCTGTTCATAAACCTGGGATTGAATTGATTCGATAATACATACTAATTCAGTCCCCACTATCTGCTTTCATCGCTTTAAATCATGATTGATTCATTTATTTTATCTTTTCTGCTGAATTTGAGACCTTCCTACTCGCTATCTACTCTCTTACATAATAATCATAATAATAACACTAATAATACTAATAAAGTAAATTAATACATATTATCAGGCATTTGATAAAATGTTACTAGTATCAGCGGAATTATTTTCTTACAGAAATGTTATTTTACCCTCTATAGTTGCCTATAGAAATATAGATCTTTTACTGTATTGCCCCATACACGCGATCATTTTTCGGCTCGTAAAAAAACAAAGGCCCAGATTCACGTACATCTGCGCATTATTGGACCGGCGTAGCGCACCGCCTTTACGTTAGACTTGCGCAATGTAGCCGCGTAATCACCCTATTCTCGTAGCTTTTGCGCAGGAAATTGCGCAAGCGTAACGTTTTTTCCGAGGCGTAAGGAGGAGTAATACAAATTGGGAAGGACGTGGGCGTGTTACATTGAAATGAGCCGTGACCCCATGCAAATGAAGGGCCGGCCGGCTCGCGCATGCGCGCTTGAAGGAGACCATGGTCAGCTCCGCTGTGCGCATGCTCACAACTCGGGAGCGGCGCAATCATTGAAATTGGAAATGGACTAGGGCAACTTTGTGAACTACGCAGACAGCATAAATAGACAGACACAAATGCACTTCCTTTGCAAAAGTACATCCCTTTGTATCCCTCCCTCTACAGCAAGGTGCTTTTGTTTGTGACGTGACGTGTCTTTGAGATATTTGGGGACTGTTTTGCAGAGTGATTTTTGTCTTTTATGGGTTTTCTTTGTTGTTATTTTGTTTAAATTATATTTTTGCTGGGCATTTTTTTTTTTGCTCGTCATTTATTTAATTTTTTTGGTTCTGTTTGTGTATGATTTTGGAATGTGGGGGTGATATTCCTGCGGGAAAAGGGGTGTCACCCTCATTTGTGGTGGAGAAGTGATCCCCAGGTCTGTGTGAATGGTGTATGAATGTACAGTGACATAATTGGAGCCGTGGCATGGCGTTGCAGCTCACAAGTCCTGCATGGTGGACTGGTGCCAATCCAATGTGATGAGGATGTGGGGTGTGTGTGCTAGGGACCACAGTGGTGTGCATGCATGCATTCTCATTGTGCCATGATTAATGTGTGTGTTTAACGTGCAAAGATGCATAATGTGAGCTGGCATGAGATGGGGTCATGAGATGGGGTACCAGTGCATATGCAGAGTCACCTTGAAGGGAAAAGACAGGAAGATGTTAGTCATGCATGTGCCCCTTGTGATGTGTGCATCACGGGAGGGGATAGTCATGCCTGCCACCCATGTCACTCACCAACCAGCCAGCTGTCCCCATACATGTTCTGTTCGAAATCTGTGGGGATGGGGCTCTGATTGTATATGTAGCTGTCATGGGTGTCATGGGTGGTGCCATGTGTTGGGCTGCTGATGTCCTCCTGCAAGGTTGTGGTAATTCCATGATGGCATGAGGGGTGAATCTGAAGATGCGAGACACCTCAGAATCACTCATGCCAAAGATGTCTATGCGTGTGTGATATATCAAGTGAAGAGTGAGGGGCTTGTATCAGATAAGAATATTGTATTAGATTAAATTGTAAATTTTATATAAGCAAATAAAAAAAAAAAAAAAAACATCTCCCGTGCCCTCCTTAGTGCCATCCTCCGTGCCCTCCTCCTTCTTTGTTCATCTAAAGTCAGTAGTATAGCTATGCGCGACGATGCCCCTGGCATGTTGGCATACAGATTGTTGAGCAACACGTGTGACTGCTGAACTCCTCACTAACAGTGTTGCTTTATCTGACAAGTAGACTTTTTTTCTTTTTTTAGACCAGCTTTTATCAGCTCTAATTTTAGACAGGACATTTTGCTGTTGCGCACACTGCGTCGCCTGCGCTGCCCCAACGTTGTTTTGTGGATCCCCGTAAGTCCCTCATTAGCATATTTGACTAGCAAATCAATGGTGTGTCTATCGCACTTTTGCGCGGACGGATGCGCCAGTCTAACGAAATTACGCGGGACAAAAAAAAGACAATTTTTTGCGTATCTCGTTCTGGGGATGCCGCGCAACGAAACGCACGCGCACATTTAGACTTACGCACGCGCATCTCCTGTTGCGCAGGCGTAATCGCTCTGTGAATCTGGGCCCTAGTGTGTGCTTTTCTAAAGCCATGTGTATTTCCTCATACAGAGAATAAATCATGGGAGATGATAATCGGAATTTAGCTATCACCTGGGTTTCAGAAAAGTCATCCAAAATAGTATGTGAACGGAATACACGTTTATAAAGCTGAACAACATTCTAACATGTTCTTCTTCGCCTCTGGATAATTTTAAGTTCAAATAGAGCACGGTTCTAGCTTGCCCAACACTACACTACACTACAAAAATCGCCAAAAACTTCCTCTAACAACAAAATATCGCCTGGGAAATGTCATAACGCCACCCTGAGGGAGGTGTTAATTTAACGATTGCTTAACGATTGATAACTGTCAAAAAAAAAATTGTGAATTGCACTTCTGTACATATTTAATGATTTGACTCTTTAAAATAACGTTTTGAATCTTTAAAATAACGATTTGACTCTTTAATAAGGATCCACACCTTAAAATATCGGTTCTGTGTAGGGAAACGTTATTTGATGATTTTTCAAAGCGTTAAATCGTTTAGTGAATTGAACTAGCTTCAATAACGTGCAAAATCGTTAAAATAACACTCGCAATCTGAAAATAAAGCTTTGTGAATTGACCCCAAAGTACCTTATCCCAATGGGTCCTCTTGACCCTGACCTAGTAGTGGTTGGGATTTGTGGGCAGGGGGCTTATCGGAATCTGGAAGTTCCCTTAAACAATACAGGAGTCACCAGATACCCCAGAGTAAGAGGCACATATTATCCCTACTCATTCACACAAAAAGAAAAAAACATAAACAAGGGAGCATAGCTGGCATTTGTGGATGATGGCCACATAGCTACAGTGCTCTGCTTCCACAGGCTAACTGGAGCTTATTACAGTAGCACAATTCACTTAACCAAGGCTGCTCATATTCCTCCAGCACCCAGAAACCAGCAACCAGCAGCAGAATGTCTAGCAGGAGGAAGAAGTGTGGGTGACTGGGGAAGCTCACAGCAGTAATGATGGTGGTTGCCTGCTACTCTATGCATAGTAAAGCATGGCCAGGCCAATTAGAGAATTACAACCACTCCCTTCGCCTGAACAGATCTACTTCCCAGGCTCTATCTACGGCTAGAATGAAAACTAGTATGTTGGACTTTAAGGGCACACAATTTTCGAGTAAGAAAACTAGATAAGACTTGCTCTACATGTTGCGCGTTATACAAAATGCTTCCTCAAGAGCACAGATATTTCAATAAAAGAAGGTTGACCACGTTGGGAGTAGACAACGACTGGTCTTTTTAAAGCTAAAATTGGCTGAAGTTCAACATTGTATCAATCAAGCCATTTAGGGGAGCAAGTATCATTGTAGCAGATATGTAGTGTTGCTCACGAATATTCGTATTGCGAATATTCGGCTCGAATATGGCATATTCGAGTATTCGCGATATATTCCGAATTTCGCGGTGAATATTCGCTATTTCGAATATTCGTATTTTTTCAATTTTTTTTTAGAACAGATCACATCCGAGATCCCCATCGACGTCTAAAAGCATTGCTGGTATGATTAGAGACCTTGGGCCGAGTAGCTGCAGCGATCATTTTATATAGCCGAAAAATCACAATGCGATTATTCGGCAATAGCGATATCGCGCGATTATTTTCGAGAAATTCGCAATATTGTTTTTAGCTAAAATAACACATATATTCAATTTCAGAGTGTTACTGTCGAAATTCCGCAATCAATTTCTCATTCGCATTTTTGCAAAATTACGATAAAATATCAAGAATATTCTGAGCCAATCAGAGTGCTCCTTCCGCATTTGCCGAATATTTGCAATTATTTTGTATTGTAATATATCACGAATATTCTGAGCCAATCAGAGTGCTCCATTTCGCATTTCTCGAAATTTCGCAATTATTTTGTATTATAAAATATCACGAATATTCTGAGCCAATCAGAGTGCTCCATTCCGCATTTCTCGAAATTTCGCAATTATTTTGTATTATAAAATATCACGAATATTCTGAGCCAATCAGAGTGCTCCTTCCGCATTTGCCGAATATTCGCAATTATTTTGTATTGTAATATATCACGAATATTCTGAGCCAATCAGAGTGCTCCTTCCGCATTTGCCGAATATTCGCAATTATTTTGTATTGTAATATATCACGAATATTCTGAGCCAATCAGAGTGCTCCATTCCGCATTTCTCGAAATTTCGCAATTATTTTGTATTATAAAATATCACGAATATTCTGAGCCAATCAGAGTGCTCCTTCCGCATTTGCCGAATATTCGCAATTATTTTGTATTGTAATATATCACGAATATTCTGAGCCAATCAGAGTGCTCCATTCCGCATTTCTCTAAATTTCGCAATTATTTTGTATTATAAAATATCACGAATATTCGGAGCCAATCAGAGTGCTCCATTCCGCATTTCTCGAAATTTCGCAATTATTTTGTATTATAAAATATCACGAATATTCTGAGCCAATCAGAGTGCTCCTTCCGCATTTGCCGAATATTCGCAATTATTTTGTATTGTAATATATCACAAATATTCTGAGCTAATCAGAGTGCTCCATTCCGCATTTCTCGAAATTTCGCAATTATTTTGTATTATAAAATATCACGAATATTCTGAGCCAATCAGAGTGCTCCTTCCGCATTTCTCGAAATTTCATTCGCATTCGCAATTCGCATTCGCATTCGCATTCGCAATGGCGAAATTTCGCAATCATTTCATTTCCAAAAAATATCGCGAATATTCGCATTTAACGAATATATCTCGAATATTCGACTATATATTCGAGATATATCGCGAAATCCAATATGGCATATTCTGCTCAACACTACAGATATGTTGCATTAGGTGATAGGACACTCAATTGCTGGTAAGCAATAGAGAAGGACTCGTATTCCAGGGATATGCAAGGATGGTTGGATAATAGGCTGGGTACAAAGACCAGATTCAAGGTGGACAGGGGGATAAGCCTGACTCACCGATTGCCAGCTTATAGGTCTCCAATATTTAAACAGTAGCCAGGCAGGGAATCCTTAGATACCAGCACCTATTTGCTCATCCGTGTTGAAGTCCCTGGTTAATGGAGGACGCCTCTATCTACGGCTAAATCACATATCATTGGTAACTGACAATTTGGAGAGATACATTTATTCAAATCCAAAGTCAACTATATTAAATACACTCTAGTCAATGTATATCTGATCCCTAACATAAAACAACTCACCTTTATGAAAAAAGTGTGGAAGATAAAAAAAATATCTACCAAGGTCATGTGATTTCTGAAATTTTAATGCAGTACCTGATAAGACATTGAATGTATTGGATTCCTTATGTAACCACTCCTTAGACACTTAGCTATGTTAACACACTGTATCACTTCTTCACATCTATATGACGTGTGAAAAGTTAACACCTCACCAAGAAAGATTACATCTTTTTCTCTCATTTTCATTTTATGTGATCCGGAATAGACCTGTTTTTAATTGATAAATATCTGCTTCAGAACATAAACAATTCTTGCATTTTACACCATTACATGGTCAGACCATGAACCCTGTATAAATTACTGTTGGAAGAGAAAGTAGAGCGAACATGTGACATAATGACACTTATTTGATGCCCTTGCCAGTAAACACCACCACATTGTCAAAATCCATACAAGAATATTTTGAGATTAACGAGCCCTCATCTTCTAACCCCTTCACACTGTGGAATTCCTACTAGGAAATTTGTACATGATATCCTAATTAAAATGAGCAGTACTGATTTGGGCGGATAGTCTCACAGAAAAGTTATCTACATTACTTGTTGTGGGCTGTTAGCCCTGAGCATTTCGTTAGTATTGCTCATTTTTTAATTACCGTTAAGAATTTGTACATTGGTTCATTGAATACTTTTTATCCATAATTATTATGAAATATAAAAGATGTTAATTGCTTGTATGCTGTTCAGCTGCAGGTAATCTGTGATGTATTCTCTATATGTAAATATAGTTTCTATAAACTATAATCTGATCGTTCATTGGGTGGACCAGGACTATACAGCCTTTTTTGGCAAGCGGTGACAACTTATTGATTCCACAGATTTTCTATCAAATCACTGCTGTTTACTATATATTTTAATGTTCATTGAACCTGGCCCAGAGTGGTAAGTTAATGCTCAATACCAAATATTTGTCTTCTATACACATGTTTGTATCTAATGTATTTAGGGATCAAAGCTTATTTACATTAATCATGAACCGTATCTTTATTCATTATGAAAGTGACTATGTTCTAACCAATATTCAGTGACTCAATTTCCAATGTCCTATTCCTCATTGATTGTTTTTCTATTTCCAGCATGCCCTGTACAGCTCCTGATGAAGCTTGATTCAGAGCGAAACATGTAGAGAAAAATTTGATACAGGTTTCGTCGCACTCTGTTGAGCATACCATGTCCTTCAGGATGGTTATCTCTCTTTTCAAATTTTAATGTTGAATTATGTTCAAAAATAAACTTGTTTTTTACTATACTCATTATTATTGAATTTGACACCTTTAAAATCCCAGGGTTTGTTACCCTCTCTTTTTCAATACATATTTGGGATGTGGTGTCGTGATTTGATCTTCTGTGCCTCATTAAGTATTGTTACAATAGGTAGTTCATGCTCCTTGCTCACGGTTAGCTAACTTTTTTACAATAAATTTAGCATCAATCACCCGACCATAACCACGGTTCTATATGCTTGGGATTATTATCCCAAAGTGGCCCATGTGCTGACTAAAACTGTTGACTACCAACTAAAGTCCCCCTACTGCTGGAGATTTTAAAATTCCTCTTTCCAGATATCATATTTAAGCAATGGGTAATGAAAAACACCCTTACGGTTACAGATATTATAGAGAATGGGAAATTGATCCCCCTTGAAAGATTATCCTTGGAATCCAGTCTCAGTAATATTTAAAGGTGTTGTGTTTTTTAACCCTAATGCAACCTATGCATTAAGGTAAAAAAACACCTGCCAATCACCGGCCCCCAACCCTCCGTTTTACTCACCTAAACCAGTTCACCTGCTCAGCGCGTCCCCGGTGTCCTCTTCTCCACAGAGTCCTGGCGTTGATTGGATAGATTGATAGCAGCGCAGCCATTGGCTGCTGTCAATCAAATCCAATGATGTGGGCGCCGGGGGGGGGCGGGACTGAGTCATACACTCGGTATCTATGGATGCCGAGTGTATGGCCCGGGAGTGTGCCCGCAAGGTAACCCCCTCAGGAGAGCTCTTCTCCAAGGGGGTTAACTAACGTGGGGAGGAGCCACGAGAGCCGCCGAGGGACCCCAAAAAAGGACGTCACAGCGTCTCGGAAGAGATCGCTCACGCCACCAGCAGGGAGGGGTTCGCATCCACTAGGGCAGCAGCGCCGCCCTGTGGATACTACACACACAGCGCCAAAGACGCGCGTTTCTCCCGCCCTGCTGGGAAGTGGCAGGGGGCGAACCCAAGGACATGAACAAAGGGAAGGTGGCCAGGGGATGGAGGGGGAGGTAGCAGCTGGAGGGACCCACATCCCAGAGCGCATCAGAGACTCCGCTGGAAAGGGGGACATAACAGAATATAGCATATGTTAATAAATGTTTAGTTAAATCATGTAACAACAAATTAATTCCTTGTATCCAATTATGACAGGTGTAGCCATATTCACCAATCGTGATATATCAATTTATTTAAAAAAAATATAAGTATAGCATCACAAAACAACAACATAGTATTTGTCTAAAAAGGCATGTATGTATACTTGAACAATGATAGATACATAAAATTCCAATGAGCATGGATCAAGTTGGGCGCCGGGGGGGGGGGGGCGGGACTGAGTCATACACTCGGTATCTATGGATGCCGAGTGTATGGCCCGGGAGTGTGCCCGCAAGGTAACCCCCTCAGGAGAGCTCTTCTCCAAGGGGGTTAACTAACGTGGGGAGGAGCCACGAGAGCCGCCGAGGGACCCCAAAAAAGGATGTTCGGGGCCACTCTGTTCAAAACGGCATCCTCTTCTCCACAGAGTCCTGTCGTTCATTGTATAGATTGATAGCAGTGCAGCCATTGGCTGCCGCTGCTGTTAATCAAAGCCAATGACACAGGCGCCAGGGGGTGGGGCCGAGTAATACACTCGGCATCTATGGACGCCAAGTGTATGACTCGGGAGTGTGGCCGCAAGGTAACCCCCTAGGGACAGCTCTTCTCCAAGGGGGTTATCTAATGCGGGGAGGAGACGCGAGAGCCGCAGAGGGACCCCAGAAAAGGATGTTCGGGGGCCACTCTGTTCAAAATGAGCTGCACAGTGGAGGTAAGTATGACACAACTTTTAGTGTGCCTTTAACATATGCTAAATTGGTGTTTTATGTTAGATGCAGGCCTATCCCTACATTATCACTGCCTGAAAATGCTTGGACCTTTTGAAACTCCAATGTTGCTAAGGTCAAAGGCGACACCCTCTTTTACAACTTCTTGCATTCCAAATGTATATTCTCTAAACCTGCCAAATTACTTGAATGGGAAAGGGATATTCACATAATCTGTATGAAACAACAATGCCTTAAAGCCATTGTAATTAATTACTCACACTCAAGATGCATAACTTACTGGGAAATGGCCCAAAAAATCCACCTTAGGTGGTATATGACTCCACACGGGAGGGACATATGTTGGAACAAGACGCTGAGATATCTATTAGCAAAGCACAGAGCTGTTGTCACAGAGTTGTGCATTTACTGTATTTATTGGCGTATAACACTCACTTTTTTACCCTGAAAATAGAGGGTAAACTGTGCCTGCATGTTATACGCAGGGGGCTGTGTAATGTTTTTTTCCTGAAACTTCCCTCCTAAAGCTAGGGTGCGTGTTATACCCCTGTGCGAGTTATACGCCGATAAATATGGTAAATAACGCTGTACACATTGGAGCACATTGCACTGGAGCACCTTATGCATGTGAGTGCAATATATTTTTTATAAGTTGAAAGTTTTAAACAGTTTAAGCACTATGTGGAGCCTCTTATCTTTTGCATGCATCGGTTAATCACTGTCATTTGGAGACACATAGGGCCAGATTCAGATACATTTGCATATCTTTAGAGCAGCGTAGCATATCTTCTTTACGCTACGCCGCCGCAACTTAGAGAGGCAAGTGCTGTATTCACAAAGCACTTGCTTCCTTAGTTACGGTGGCGTAGCGTAAATGGGCCGGTGTAAGCCCGCCTAATTCAAAGTAGGAAGGAGGTGGGCGTCATGTATTTAAATTAAGCATGACCCCATGCTAATGAATGGCCGCTCAAACTGGGCATGCGCACGCATGCTCAGAATCACGTCGGAAAAACTCCCTAAATGACGTCGGCACACAATGCCTACGACGTGTGAACGTAACCTACGCCCAGCCCTATTCCCGTATAGTGTTGCTCACGAATATTCGCATTGCGAATATTCGCTACGAATATTGCATATTCGAGTATTCGCTATTTCGAATATTCGTATTTTTTCATTTTTTTTTTAGAACAGATCACATCCTAGAGATCCCCATCGACGTCTAAAAGCATTGCTGGTATGATTAGAGACCTTGGGCCGAGTAGCTGCAGCGCTCATTTTATATTCCCGAAAAATCGCAGAGTGCTCCATTCCGCATTTCCCGAAATTTCGCAATTATTTTATATTGTAATATATCACGAATATTCTGAGCCAATCAGAGTGCTCCTTCCGCATTTCTCGAAAATTCGCAATTATTTTGTATTGTAATATATCACGAATGTTCTGAGCCAATCAGAGTGCTCCTTCCGCATTTCTCGAATATTCGCAATTATTGTGTATTGTAATATATCACGAATATTCTGAGCCAATCAGAGTGCTCCATTCCGCATTTCTCGAATATTCGCAATTATTTTATATTGTAATATATCACGAATATTCTGAGCCAATCAGAGTGCTCCATTCCGCATTTCTCGAAATTTCGCATTCGCAATTCGCATTCGCATTCGCGATAGCGAAAATTCGCAATCATTTCATTTCCAAAAAATATCACGAATATTCGTATTTAGCGAATATATCTCGAATATTCGACTATATATTCGAGATATATCGCGAAATCGAATATGGCATATTCTGCTCAACACTATTCCCGTACTACGTAAACGGCGTAAACAACAATTTGACGGCTTCGTTCCCTGGCCCATACCTTTGCATTAGCTGCTCCTCATATAGCAGGGGTAACTTTACGCCGAACGTAAGCCTTACGCAAAGCGCGTATATGAAGCGGCCTGGCGTATCTACGTTCGTGAATCGGCGTATTTCCCTCATTTGCATATTTCTAATGGAAACGCCAAATGCGTCCAGCGTAACTATGCGCCCATGATACGCCAGGCGTAGGCAAGTTACGTTGGGCGGTGGAAGGCTATTTTTCGGTGAAGCCATGTTTTTCGGTGTATCTCGCTTTGAGAATCTGCGTAAAGATACGACGGCGCAAATTTGAAATTACGGCAGCGTATCTGGAGATACGCCGACGTAAATGCTTGCTGAATCTAGCCCATACTGTACAGAGAAACTGGAAGGAGAAAAATACATCTCATTAGTCCTGGGAGACTAAATCACCTTTTCTGACCAAACTTAGTTGTGAGGTCACATCATTTGACGTGAGCACAAACCCAGAGGGGAAAACATTGGGGAGCAAGTTTTATTTTATGAATAAGAAGATTAAAAGAAGATTACCACAGTATCATATTGCACAAAAGATATATTGGACTTTGATTCAAAACTACAGAGATAAAATCACACATTGAAATAGAGGATTAAGGAATGTGTCACTGAAATTTATGTTTTTCATGTTTTTATTATTCATAAGTGGATTAATTAGCTCACTGGACACTTTGAGGAAGAAATTGAATAATGTTGATGGCACTGTTTATATATTTTTTATTTAAAATATGGATTGCAACTACGGTATTAGCTCAACTGTTTATGTATTTATTCAACACTTTATCACTTTTATATTGGGAGTGTACTGCCAATAATTTTTATTTAAATTTAATTAAATTTTTATTAATTGGAGGATTCAATAACATATCTCTTCTACTGAGTCTATATTGATTCCTTATTTGAACTAAAAGGTGAAATGTTATTGGTTTTAACCACTTGCTGACCAGCTCCTATACCTATATGGCGGCAATGTGGCTCCCTCCCGTAATTCGCTGTATATGTACAACGTCTCCAGGCGTTTTTAATGTTTATTAAAAGTCAGCATCTACAAAAAGTGTAACTGCTGGCTTTTATTAAACATGCACTCACCTGCTTCACGGTCCAGCAACGAACCGGTCAGAGCTCCGCTCCCCCCCCCCTCTCCGGCCGGCGTCCTCGTTGTTAGTGTGGGCACCCGGCCGTGACAGCTTTTGGCTTCACGGCCGGGCACTCACTGCGCATGCGCAAGCAGCACTGCGTCCTGTGATTGATCAGGCGATCCTCTGGGACCTGTCACGTGTCCCAGGCGATCGCCTAGAGGGAGGGGCCGCCAAAAGGCGATATGAGGTATCGCCTTAGTGGTCCCTGGGCGGAAGGAGGAAGTGGGACAGGATGTCCCACTCCTCCTGAAGCCCCCACTCCCCCCCCAAAAAAAAATTACATGCAATCCCAGGCACGAGAGCCAGAATGGGGATTTTGTGTATATAAACACACAAACCCCTGTTCTGACAGGAAATAAGAGACAGATCTGCTGTTTGTTACAATTGTGAACAGCGATATGTCTCCTCCCCCAGTCAGTCCCATGCCCCACAGTTAGAAACACTAACGGGGGAACACCCCTTGATCGCCTCCTAGTGTTAACCCCTTCCCTGCCAGTGATATTTATAAAGTAATCAGTGCATTTTTATAACACTGATCGCTGCATAAATGTCAATGGTCCCAAAAAAGTGTCAAAAGTGTTGGATCTGTCCGCCGCAATGTCACAGTCCTGCTAAAATCGCAGATCACAATGGCACTAGTAAAAAAAAAAAATGCTATAAAAATGCCATAAATCTATCCCCTATGTTGTAGACGCTATAACATTTGTGCAAACCAATCAATACACGCTTATTGGGATTTTTTTATCAAAAATATGTCGAAAAATACATATTGGTCTAAACTGATAAAAAAATTAAAATACATTTAAATTTAAATTGGAATATTTATTATAGCAAAAAGTTACATTTTATTTATTTTTTTACAAAATTGTGTCTCGGTGTGTTTATAG
Organism: Rana kukunoris; assembly: GCA_029574335.1. Lineage (NCBI taxonomy): Eukaryota > Metazoa > Chordata > Amphibia > Anura > Ranidae > Rana > Rana kukunoris. The sequence continues at coordinate 567,752,402 of CM056050.1, read as the reverse complement.
CACAACAAAATAAAAACTGCAGAGATGAGCAAATACCACCAAAAAAAGCTCTATTTGTGGGAAAAAAGGAAATCAATTTTGTTTGGGTACAACTTTGTTCGTCCGCGCAGTGCCGTGTTGCAAAAAAAAAGGCCTGGTCATTAAGGGGGCAAATCCTTCCAGGGCTGAAGTGGTTAAATGAAAAATGTGATTAGGTAAGCCATTGCAAAGTGACAACAATGGGATTTGCTTCCAAAGTAACATATGGAGACACATTTAGTATTGGGTTGATTATTTGTGGTTTAAATTGAGCCTGGCTGTGTTCCAATTAGGATCAGCAGCTTGTAAATAGAGAACTAACACAACTGTGAATGATAGGCGATAATAGAGGGAGCAAGTTTTATTTTATTTCATTTTATTTGATGAATGAGAAGATTCAAAGATTACCAAAGTATCATTTTGCATAGAAGATATAAGTTAATCACTGCCATTTGGAGACACATACAGAGAAACTGAAAGGAGAAAAAGACATCTCATTAGTCCTGGGAGACTAAATCACTTTTTCTGACCAGACTTAGTTGTGAGGTCACATCAATTGAGGTGGGCACAAACCCAGAGGGGAAAACATTGGGGAGCAAGTTTTATTTTTTATAAATAAGAAGATTAAAAGAAGATTACCACAGTATCATTTTTCACAGAAGATATATTGGACTTTGATCCATCATCCAAAACTAATATAAAATCACACATTGAAATAGAGGATTAAGGAATGTGTTAAGCCCCATACACACGGTAAGACTTTTTGACAACAAACTTCAAAATGAACAGGTTTTCAAAAAACTCAGACCGTGTGTACGCTCCATCGTTCAAACTTTTTCGGTTTTCATTGGACAAAATTTCGCTCTGCAAGCGGACAAACTTTTCTGCAACAAAAGTCCTACGGTGTAAAGTCCCATCGTGTGTACAGAAGTCTATCGGACATTTGTCCAAAGTACAAACACGTATGCTCAGAACCAATATTAAAATCAACCAACAATAGCAGAAAAAAAGAGAAATTGGGCCATTGGGACTTTAAATGGGGCATGAAGGGCGTGGACCCGCTAGCGTCACCTCACCCTTTGGCATTGTGCTGTGGCTGCTTTTGCCTCATCTGACTGATGTCCCACGTCTCTTTGTCTGTGGCTCTCCTCATTCATTGGTCTGTCCATGGACTAAGGGGGATCTACCCCCGCTTCAACTCCGGGGGAGACATCTCATTCCAGGACCACCATCCCACTCCATATTTTGGAACGCAAGGGCTATTCTACTTTGGGCCCAACCTAAAGGTAATATACTATACAACCAAACTCACTTATGCTGCTACTATGATCCAATCATGTAGATTGCATTGATTCACCTGTGTGTTTATCCATTCCCCCCCTTTTTTCTCTCTAGCTAATTGCTATGCACCCCACTCCTGATGACTGGCTTTAAAAGCCAAGAAACGCGTGAGTCCATGCTCAGGGATGCCAAGATCAAGCTTGCCCAAATATGTGTTTTTTCATCATTTTGTTCATATTATCTACCAATTTTATTGTATAATCATGTCTGCTGTAACTATTTGTCAATTTATGACGATTGCTTTTAATGGTCATGTCCTGGATTTTGAATATTTATTATATCAATGGTATTATGCCTTTGATTGCATGATCTCTGTATTATATATTATGATACAAATTACAATATTAAGTTTACATTTGACTCCTTCAATTTCTTTTTTGGATTGATCACCAAGCACTTTCTTTTGACCACAGAGATCTCCCTGATGGGACTGTGATAGATTATTTACTGTTGATATCCTCAATAACTTTACAAACCGTCCATGCCCCCCTTAAAGTCCCAATGGCCCAATTTATCTTTTTCTCTATGTATACAGGGATGGGGGCACAGTCAAGGTGGGTTCAGTTTCCAAACAGATCACTTTCTTTCTTTTACAACAATAGCAGAAGTTGACCAAAGGGTGGCGGTAAAGAGCTGCAAAAAGCTGAAAAAAAACATGTGATTTTGGGAAAGTTTGCTGAAAAAGTCCCGCCGTGTTTATGCATACCAAGTTCACGGTCAACGCCCTTCAAACAAAAATCCACAGAAAAGTTTGTTTGAAGTCCGACCGTGTGTATAGGGCTTTACTAAACTTTATGTTTTTCATGTTCTGGATTAATGAGTTCACTGCACACGTTAAAGGAAGAAATTAAATGTTGATGGTGTGGTTTATATATTTTTGATTTTGAAAATGGAAAATTGTATCAAATACTTACCGTAATTTTCCTTTCCTGACGCCAAACCATGGCAGCATACTAGTGATAGAGCTCCGCCTCTTGACCACTCCCTCAGGACCAGTGAATAGCATAAATTAAGGCATGGTTAGCCGCCACCCCATTCTTTGTAACAAGCCACATGGGTGGGCTCATATGCTGCCATGGTTTGGCGTCAGGAAAGGAAAATTACGGTAAGTATTTGACACAATTTTACATTTTCCTGACGCCAACATGGCAGCATACTAGTGATAAATAACTAGCTGACAGGGTGGGATCTACTTGTACAACCAATCCTCTAATTAGGATGAGACAGAGGACTGAATAGTCCTTCCTACAAAGTTTCCTGATGACAGGACCCCGGGTCTATTCTGTCAAGTTTGAGTAGGAATGTTGGGAAGACCACGATACCTCTCTACAGATGGGCACCATAGATCCTTTTGAATGTGTTGCCTATGAGGCTTCAACTGCTCTGGTAGAGTGCTCCGCCACCGCTGACGGAGGCTCGAAATATATGTACAACCAAGCCTGCTAGGGTCCAGGCAGTAACTTCTTTCCCTTGATTACCAGCTGGAATGACAAAGGGTTTAAATGACCTGAAAGGGACAATTGTGGACCGATACTACTTTAAAGTTATGAAAATTATCAGTTTGTGAGAATTTCCTGTGTGATGTTCTGGAAAGTTAGGCCATGTGTAGCTGTCTGTTAAATAGCAGTATGTTGCCATGTTTGTGGCAAGATGATCTACAAGACCAACTCTACTCCTTTTGGAAAGAAAAGAATATACATATATATATATATTTTTTTACTTTGAAGCTCCAAGAGCTTGAATATCCGATAACCTCCTGCCTAAAGTTCTTGCAATTGATACTGCCTTATAAGTGATGGCCTGAACTGGACACTGCTCTGTTGGAACGAACGGTTGAACTGATAGAACCAGCAACTCCAATATATCTTTTCCTTGGAGACCTACTCTCCAAAAATTCAAAAGTTGTACAAACTGAAGGATTCATGGCCCATTTAAATGTGTTTTTGCCGATATAGCCGACGCTCGTGAGCTATGTGAGGATAGGTTATGGCTTGGAGGAAGTATAGAACAGCTGGCACTGAAAGGGCAGTAGGATGAATGTCTCACTCTACCAAGAAAAAGCAAACTTGTTCCAGAATTAGGCCTAGATGTTGTAAGTAGAATGTCTTCTCGCACACAACAAAGTAGAGATCACTCTGTAGTGAAACTGGAGCAACCGAGTTGCCCACCCTCCCCCTTTAGTACCCCTGCTTGCAGCCCCAGTCTGCATAGGTTATGGAGGAGCAATGTCTTCTGTATTCTGAAATGAATGGCCAGGGAAAACCGAGGGCCTCCTGGTCAATATGGAGGACTGGCTATGACAACTATGTCCAAGGACCACGGCTATGGAACGCTCTGCTAACGGACATCCGCATGGGAGAAAACCATCGGGCCTTCAGGAAGAAAATTAAGAGCCACCTCTTCTGAGGGATAAGGAAGACAATGGATAGAAGAAGCACCTTGAGATGATTTAGTCTGCAGGTGTAGCGCTATACAAGTTTTTAACTCACTCCCTCACTCATTACAGTCCCATGGAGAGATCAGAGCATCTGCCCCCTGCGCCTTGTGGTGCGGAAACAAAGTCAGACATATCCAAAGTTTGCAATTACTCTGAGAAACGAGGAGGTCTGTCTGTGGTAGGCCCCACTTGTGGACCAGGTCAGAGAAGACCAGGGACATAGACCCTCGTTGTGCTCTGGGAAGCTTGTACTTGTTCAAAAAATCTGCTGGGAGGTAAACTGCATCTGGATATTTGCTGGGGATTTTCCATCCCAGGCGTTATGGGTCTTACCTCTCTCACTAGCATATTGCCGTGAGTTTCACCCAGGAGCTGAATATAGGCAACTACTGCGCTGTTGCTCAACTGCAAGGAGACTGGTCTTCCTTGACTCTGTAGTAAGGCCAAAGTGATAAAAGGGGCTGTTTGAACCCTGGCGCGTTTAAGATTACCTTCCTTGGCTGGGAATCTCCGCCTGCCTTGACCTAAAGTCCCTCACAGTGCATCTTCCCGAGTGTCTTGTAGACATGATTCGTAGTAATTCTCCAGTGTAAAGGTCCTAACGAACCGAGACTTGCTCAAGGTCTTCCCATCGTGGCGGACCGCTACTCCAACTGAGTAACACGGTTATTAACAGTGTTCGATCCTGTTTCCTCCCTTGTAGAATTCTTGAAATTTAAATTTGCGCAGGTGCCCATGCACCCCAGGAATCATCTGTATGCATGATGACGTTGTACCCAGATAACTGAGGCACTGAGAAACCATCTAACAAGCGGAAGTAAACTTCCTCAGAATCCTGTTCCTGACTGTCACCACTTCCTCTGATAGAAATAAGAGGAACTAGAGCACCCCCAGGGTACACTAACCATTAGGATGGAGACCGTTGGTTTTGCTTTCCCTCTAAGGCCTCGTACACACGATCGGACATATCCGATGAAAACGGTCCGCGGACCATTTCCATCGGATATGTCCGATCAGGAGTTTGATCCGATGGCGTGTACACACCATCGGATCAAATTCCTCGCCGCCGGACGGCGCGGTGACGCGGCGGTGACGTTGACGCCGCCACGTCACCGCCACGTCACCGCACCAGGAAGTTAAACACTTCCGCGCATGCGCCAAATCCATTCGGCGGTGGCGCGGCGGCGGTGGGGGACGACATGTCTGCTGGTAAGTGTACTAACCAGCAGACATGTCGGGCGGACAGATTCCCACCGGATAGATTTCAAAGCATGCTTTGAAATTTGTCGGGTGGAGAAATCTGTCCGCTAGCCCATACACACGAGCGGAGATGTCTGCTGAAACGGTCCATCGGACCGTTTTCAGCGGACATATCCCCTCGTGTGTACGAGGCCTAAGGTGTGAGGATAGGATAGGCATCCTGACAATCCAGCAACAGCATCCAGCCATGTGGTTGTACTGTTTAATGGACTTCAGCTTAAAGATCTCAAAGAGGACCCAGAAGGGTTTGACCTCTTTCGATCTGCTACTGGACACCAGCCAACATCCCCTGCAAACTCCAAACAGGATTATAAAGAAAACCTGCAATCCCTTGAGTCTGAAGTGTATTGTAGTATTGTAAGCATTGTAGCAGCACACCTGTTGTGGTGGGCTTGGCATATGCGTGGGAGAGAAATGGTCTGGAGGAGGAGCAGTGAGGAATTTCCTGAAGTGACCATGAGTGCCTGATACCTTCATCCATTGACCTGTACCACATGCTGTCCAGAAACACGTAAAGTGTGCCCTCTAGGTCTTGCCTCAAGGCTTCACTATTGCAACCCCAAAGTCGCGTGATCTTGCTGCGATTTTTGCAGTTTTGTTTTTTTTTGCTGCAATTTTGATGTGACTGGAAACAATGCCTGTATAAGTTGCATCAAAGTGGAACCAACGTAGTGCAGGGACTATTTTGAAGTCGATGCCACTTGAAGTCGCACAGATATAAACGATACTCATTGGAAATTATGGGGAATGGCCTGTCATGCGACTTTCCAGTCTCAAGTCGCACTAAAGGAAACTGAGCCCTAGAGTCTGGGCATGCACTTGTGTGATTGATTTTTCCCAGAAGTCTGTCATGCGACTTTGAAGTCTCAAGTCGCACTAAAGGAAACTGAGCCCTAGAGTTTGGGCATGCACTTGTGTGACTGATTTTTTCCCAGAAGTCTGCACTAAGGTACAAGTCAGACTTTTTTTCTTTTCTTTTTTGCACACACTGCTACAAAAATGTCATTTTTGGCAAGATACTCCCAAAAGGAAATCATGCCTAAAGGGATGCAGATCCTGCCACTCTCCTCAGAGTCCTGCAAGTGCAGCAGCTGGTTGATAATTATTAAACCATCCCCATTAGACTTGCCCAACACATGGGTTGGTTATTGCTGGCACCTGCAGATGCTACAGTATGTAGGAGCAGGTTGACCCTTAGCTTGTTCAGGGTATACAGTTTTGACAGCCTGTTTATATGGGCATTTTTCTCCAACATCTTTCCATTCTTTCCCACTTTTGTTTCTAGGAAGCAATACTCAGCCCAGGGTCTCAACCGTATGGCCTCCCTAGCCACCAAGGTGCCAGGATGCTTTTCCAGTGGTTTAGAAAGCAACTATGTGGAACTTCCTGTGAAGCCTCCATATCCTGAGTAGCAGACTGCTGTATCTGTAATATATGTAGCAAGGACCCAGGCCACCTTCAGTCTAACGAGAACCACGAGTCGCTGACATCCCTTCACATAGAGTGGGTGGCAAGGTATAATGGGTGCAGTGCAACGTAGTTTTATGGGCATCAGACACCTAGGGTGTGCCACCTGTCTAGGATTTACCAGGACAATTTGGGCTTTGAATCACATGTCAGGGCCTCAGTCTGCAAAGCGATTCCATCTCTCCTCAACAGAACTCTGGGAGAGAGGATTAGGGCCAGGACACCCTTAGGAAGCCGCAACACCAACCCAACAGACTAAGGCCGTGTACACACGATCAAATCTGTCTGCTGGAAACGGTCTGCTAGACTGTCCCAGCAGACAGATTCGATCGTGTGTACGAGCGAGCCGACAGATTTGGCCACCCGACAGATTTCAAAGCATGCTTTGAAATCTATCGGGTGGGAACCCGTCCGCCCAACATGTCTGCTGGTTAGTACACTTACCAGCAGACATGTCGTCTCGCACCGGCGCCGAATGGATTCGGCGCATGCGCGGAAGTGTTTTACTTCCTGGTGCGGTGACGTGGCGGCGTCAACGTCACCGCCACGTCACCGACACGTCAGCGCGCCGTCTGCTGGCGGGGATTTTGGTTTGCTCGTGTGTACACGCGAGCAAACCAAAATCCAAACAGACAGATTTGTTCAAATCGGTCGGACAGACCGTTTTGAACAAATCTATTGCCTCGTGTGTACGAGGCCTAAGACTTCTACAGAATGACAGCCACGCAGTAAAAGCATCCAGCAAAATGCCACATCGGCACTGATAGGAACGCTGTCTCCTATGGCAACAGTCTACAACAGTTTACAATACGAGTGTAACAGTAGCTTCAGGTAATTAAGGTGAGTTCAAAACAGAATCTTGTGCCACTCTTATCAATAATAAAGACAGTTGGCATTACCTGTTAGCTGCATACTCCTCCAGGCAGTGTCTACTTACCAGCTTCCTGGGCATAGGTACTGTGCCATAGGCCCTGCAGGACTCTTGCTGGGGCACCAGCTCTGGGGAAGAGAAGCAAAGACGTCTTCCTTGGAAATTTCTCCTGAGTGGGGGCGCCATCCAAGCTATGCTCCCCTGAAGAACGTCTGCGTTTCCTTGGCCTGGCTCTTTTGAGAGCGTGGGCATGTGGGGCTGAAGCAAATTAAAGCAATCCGCACAAGAGGGCACTCTTTTCTGAAAACTTACCTACAGTATATGGTGGTCCCCATCCTAGTTGTTGAGGGTCTTTGTATTATGAGCAGTAACTGACTCTTGATCTGTGGAGAAATGGGATGGCCAGCTGAGGTAAGAATAGCTGAAAGGCTATAGAAGTAGCAGGAGTAGACATAGGAGAAAGGATTCCACTTTCTTTCCTGATTTATCTACATACACCTACATCTGTATATACACCTATACACACACACACATATATATATATATATATATATATAAATACACATACACACATACCTATATATATACATATATACACATACACACAGACATATCTACCTGCACAGGGTGAGTCTGGGCGTGTTAAGAAGGGGTTAACTGAAAAGGGTAAGAATTTCCCTTTCAGACCTGATTGTCAGCTGAGCTGAAAATGTCAGAGATGAGTTGTGTGTATGGAGAGAGAGAGAAAGACACAGACAGCAGCATGATGTGTGAGAGGATCCATTGTTGGATTGTGTACCTATTGGGGTAAGCAAAACCATATCAGAGACTATAGCTCTCGCTATAGCCATGTACTGTGTCTATATATCAATCTGTTGGCTAAGGAGACTGAACCTTTCCCATCTCTGTACCTGTGTTAGAAGACAAGCCTGTAGTTTCTTGTGTTTGTTTTGCTGAAGCAGTGAATAAGAAAGGTAATGAAAGACAAAGAGGGAGATATAGGTAAAAGGTACAGGTGACCCTGTATGGCACAAGGGGCCAAGAGAGATAAAGCATAGCTGGCCCCTCCATATTCCACAAGCGCTGCAGTTATCAATTGTAAAAGCAGATTTCGTTCCTAAAGAGGAAACACTGCAGGGGCCCCAATAAGACCCACAGAGGGGGCTCCCAGACTATAGCGCGTTTAGCAGCCTGAGCGCTGGGACTTCGCACTGGGAGAGGCTTAATCCAGACGGCTACTGCATTGAGGCAGAGGGGGGACATAGTACTGCTTACTCTTCACTGGTGCGTGAGGTATGAGGAAAAAAAGAAGAATGGGGTGGCGGCTAACCATGCCTTAATTTATGCTATTCACTGGTCCTGAGGGAGTGGTCAAGAGGCGGAGCTCTATCACTAGTATGCTGCCATGTTGGCGTCAGGAAAATGGATTGCAACAATTAGCGCAACTGTTAATTTATTCAACACGTTGTCACTTTTATATTGGGAGTCTGCTACCAGTTGCTAGCTGAGATATTAGATTATTCCAACAAACACTAGTTGCTCGCAAGACTTTTTGATTATCATATGACTCTACGCAGTCGCTGAATTTTTCAAATCAGGAAACAACCTTTGTCGGAGAGGATATGGATGTAGTCCTTTACATCTCCTTAATGACTAGAAAACGGTGTTCTGCATAATCTCAGACCTCTAGGGGGTTCTTATAAGAGCTACTCTAGAACTAGTTATTCTAAGTGTGGGTATAGAAGACTATCCAGTGACATTTAGACCCTCAACTTATACATATTTATTTGCAGCGAGACTGCTTTTTGAGTAAGAAATGGAAATAACAATACCCTAACATGGCAGAAGTAAAAAACCCTTGGAATGAATCTGTGTATGAGAAACATATGGCCTATAAGGCGTGCCAGAATGCAACATTTCATTGACATTGGGACTTCTGGGAAACCTACACAGCTAAATTAACAGGCCCTTTCCTATCTACAGTATCTATTTACCTTATTAAGATTATCATATGTGATCCTCTCTATGTTGTAGAGAATCCTAGATCTCCAAAATGCTGCATGTAACCGAGTTACCTATATGCACTCTGTTATGTTTTGATTTCTTACTTTGTCATTTTTCTTGTAGGCTACTCTAAAGCCTAATACACATGATCGGACTTCCATCAGACAAATCTGTGAATTTTTGTTTGAAGGGCGTGGTCTGTAAACTTGTTCTGTCTACAGACGGCAGAACATTTTTAGCCAACATACACCAAACTTTGTGGTTTTTCAGTTCTTTACCGCCACCCTTTGGGCAACTTCTGCTATTGTTGTCTGATGTTGAGCATTGGTTCGGAAAATGCGTGTTTGTATTTTGGGTTTTAGTCTGACGGATTTGTGTACACACGATCGGATAATCCGAGGGAACACATTTGTTGTCGGACGATTTGAGAGCATGCACAGCCAACGTTTGTTGTCGGAAATTCAGACAAAAATTGTCTGATGGAGCATTCAGATGGTCGGATTGTCCGACAAAACACATCCATCGGACAATTGTTGATGTAATATCCGATTGTGTGTATGGGCCTTAAGCCTGATAGTACCTTGCCCCTTTGGTGCTGTTTTTGACTGAAACGGTTGTAGTGCTATGCAGTGGTGATCAGGGCCACCATCAGGGGGGTACAGGCAGTACACCTGTAAGGGGCCCGGAGGCCCCCAGGGCCCCAGATGGCAACCCCCCCTTTTTTTTAATTTATTTTAAATATATTTTTATTTTATTTTTTATTAAAGGGACAATTTTGATTATTAGTATTTTTTTAGAGGTCTGGAGGTCCCCAGGGGCCCGGAGGCCCCCAGGGCCCTCGATGGCTACCCCCCTTTGTATTATTTATTTTTTATTAAAAAAAAAAATTTTTTATATATTTTTATTTTATTTTTTATTAAAGGGACAATTTTTTTTAGGGGTCCGGAGGTCCCCAGGGGCCTGGAGATACTCAGGGGCCCGGAGATACTGAGGGCCCCGGATGACAACCCCCCTTTTTTCATATTTTTTAATTAAAACATTTTTTCATATTTTTTTTATTTATTCTATTTTTTATATATATATATAACATATTATTATTATTATTATTATTATTATTAAAAATATATTTTTTATATTTTTTTTTTTTTTAATATATATATTTATTAAGGGGCTCAGAGGTCCCCAGGGCCCCATGTGGCAAACCCCCTTTTTTATATATTTTTTATAAATGTTTATTTTTTGTTTTTGTTTATATATTTTTTTTTATTAAAGGGCCCAGAGGTCCCCAGGGCCCTGGATGGCGACCCCCCCTTTTTTTTATAAATGTTTATTTCATTTTATTTTATATATTTTTTATTTATTTTTTATTAAAGGGCCCAGAGGTTTCTTAACTATATTTTTATTAAAGGGCCCAGAGGTCCCGGATGGCAACCTCCCTTTTTTTGTAATTTATTTTCATAAAAAAATTTATTAAAGGGCCCAGAGGTCCCCAGGGCCCCAGATGGCAACCCCCCTTTTTTATATATATTTTAATTTTTTTCTAAAATCTCAATTCCCCTGCTTCTCAAATTCAAGCGGCAGCACCCCCCCCAGTTCTCTGCTCCAGGGGGCCCATGCCTGTAGCTGTGCAAGGGGCCCCATAATTCCTGATGGCGGTCCTGGTGGTGATACTTGTCTTTTACATGCTTACCGAAATTTGAATATACTGTATATTTCCTGTAATGCAGACATCTACTGTAATACCTTGTTATCTTGTTTGAGACACTGGCTATATCCACTTCATGCCTATGCAGTCACTTGGCATAAATAAAAAGTAAAAAATTTTTTGAAAAAAAATAAATGAAAAAACATAATCAGTTAATTAAAATACCATTTTTATTAAAAACAAACAAACAAACAAAAAATAAGCCCCATGAGGTATTTTCATTGTTAATCACGTTATCCATCAATGCAGATCTATGTCACTCACAATAAACGTCTCCGGTCTAAATAAAAAAATCCTACTGTATGATGGACATGTCCAATTTAATCTCTGACTTACTGTAAAAGAAATTTTTCAGTAAACATTTAAAATAAACAAAGGGTTAGGAATCACCCAGGTGATGTCAATGAACATGGTCATTTAGTCATATTTGGTCAGTGATGTCACGCTGTCCCTGCCCAATATGTGTCATCTTGGACTTGAATGCTGGTTTTATTGCAATAAATATGTGCGGTCAGACATCTTATATTTCTCCATAGCTCTTGAGCTATGAGCCAGACCTGCACCTGTTCTCTTGGCAGGGTAAAATTTGAGTGGATCCAACATAGAGCGACATTTGATTTTGTGAATCCTTGTCCATTTGTTCAAATAAATGGGGCGAGGTGACATCACTGACTGCTAAGGACAAGGCAGGTGCCTGCACTCGCTGGTTCCTTAGCACCCATTGACACAAAATTGCTTCTTGGTGCATTCATCAAAGGGAGGATCAACAAAAATAATATTTTTTGAGCTCCCTTATCCCTACCTAGCAGCACCCACCATGCTGTTAGAGGGCTGCAGTTGGGACAATGGATCCTGATAGGGCAGTCTATTCCGATGCCAGTGTAGGTGACCACATCCAAGAGAAATCTGACAGTTTGCATGTAGTGGCTTGTGTAAAAGCCACCACTGCCATCGACAAAAGCCATGTTGATTTCAGCAAAAAGGTTAAAGGGGTTGTAAAGAATTCCCCCCCCCCCCCCTAAATAGCTTCCTTTACCTTAGTGAAGTCCTCCTTCAATTTTGCTTTTAAATGTCCTTATTTCATCTGAGAAATGTTCACTTCCTGTTCTTCTGTCTGTAACTCAACACTATAATGCAAGGCTTTCTTCCTGGTGTGGAGAAAGCCTCTTGAGGGGGCGAGCAGGCAAGTCAGGACACTCTCTACTTTGCAGATAGAGAAAGGAGCTGTGTGTTAGTAGGCGTCCTGACACTCCTGCTCGTCCCCTCCCCACACCAGGGAGAAAGCCTTGCATTACGGTGTTGAGTTACAGACAGAAGAACAGGAAGTGAGCATTTCTCAGAAGAAATAAGGACATTGAGGCCGGAATCACACTTGTGCAGTGCGAATTTCAGCTCTCTTATCTCTGCAGGGAGATTACAGAAGTGTTCAGCAGATCCATTGCATTTTAGCTGTAAATTTGGAGACCTGGGAGAAGTTACAGGTGAGAGGAGAGTGGGGGAGAAGGGTATTGAGCTGAATGAGAGAAATTCCTGAAGAGAACTGAACACAGCTGCGAATCAGCTGCGTACCCATAGAAGATAATGGGCCTGAATTCGCACCTGAGCTGCACCGCAAGGCATAAAATCCGCACACGTTTTTTCTGCAATGCGCAGTGCGAATGCATCGCACATATGTGAACAAGCCTCATTGAAAACAATGTATTTAGAAATTTTCTTTGTATTAGATGCGGTTTAAGCCGCAACCAATTTGCATAGGTGTGAATCCGACCTTAAAAGCAAAAACGAAGGAGGAGGTAAGTGAAGGAGGACTGCACTAAGGTAAAGGAAGCTATTTAGGGAAAAAATAATTCCTTTACAACCCCTTTAAACCTTAAAACGGGCCACAACCAAAAGTTTTCCACCTTCTTATGTTTTCTGTTTTATTAATTTAATTGTTGAATATACAGTTTAGGCGGGGAAAGGCGATAGTGGGCACAAATAATACCATGGGGTGTCCAAGGGGACGTTCTACCAGTTAATATATATAGGTTTCAGATTTAATTAGTACGGAAGTGCAAAGTGCTGCAGTTCACAGCAACCCGATTTCCCTTTGCTAAGTTCAGATCTCTGAAAGATGAATTCTGATTTGTTTTGCTCTTTGCCTTATTCCATTAGTCTGATATTTAAGGCTGCAATATTTGATAAGAAGTCCACACATAATTATGTTTGGCACATTTCTGTTATTGAGGCAGGCATGGGGATATGATGATAAACTTGGTATTTATGAAGGAGAAGCATTCAAATTGGAAAAAGTATTTAATTTTATAATCAAGTGATAATAAGCTGCATACTGTTTTCAAAGAACATACATTGTATTATGCATAACACGATTAAAAAATCTAGCAAACAGCAGTGTCCGTTGAAATAATTTTAGGAGCATGGTGATACATTTCTCAGATCCTGTATTTTCCAGCAATACAGGGGTACTGACTGCACCCATAATTATTTAGTGGAAGTATTTGCAAATTATTTTGAAAGAAATAAGTAGATGTAAACCCTAATTAGATATCTTGCATTTAGTCAAAGCACCTTGTCTCACGGTGTTGTGTCTATCATGGTTTACACCAGGGGTGCCCAACCAGTGGCCCGGGGGCCACATGTTGCCCACAGAGCCCTCTGATGTGGACTGCGACCTCCTGCACTGGGATGGAATATAATAGAATACTGTTATTAAAGGTCAGTTTATTACTAAAATCACAGTGTGTATATAGGCAAGGGCATATCTGTTCTCTAGTGGTCAGAGGCGTATTTAGTGAAAATGGCGCCTATGGCAAGCACTGATACTGTGCCACTGTCAAAACATTTGAAACCCATCTTTCAGATAACCTTAACAAAAAAAAACAGCTAACAAAAAAAACAGCTAACAAAACTAGTGATATTTATCATCCCTTGTGCTACCAAGGATAGTGACATATCCTCTTTATAGAGAAATCTGGGGTTTATTAGACCCCTGATCCCTCCTCTGCCCTCCAAGGCAAGGTAAATGCAGAACCAATACTGGAAGTGATGAAATCTTCATCACTTAAGGTCTCAGTTTTTTTACAGAGGAGAGGGAGAAACTGATGTTCCTCCTTCTTTGTGCGCTGCCAATCCAAACAGATGGAATGAGAGAGCCTGGGAGAACAGGGGAGGGCTGTGGCTGAACGCAGCAGGGATAGCGCTGCCATTGGCCATTTGCAAAGGTGCTGAAAAGGAGATCCTGCCTATGCTCCGGAGGAGGGAAAAAGAGACCCTTTAGACCCTGTTAAGTGCCTTGCTGCCCAGCCACTCAACAGCGCCCCCTTCATATGGCGCCTATGGCACTTTCCATGGCTGCCATAACCCAGATATGCCACCGGTAGTGGTTACTGGGCTGCTTTCAAACTGATCCGCAGGTGCAGAGCAGTTTATCGGCGGGGGAACCTGTACTGAGCCATAGACTTCAGTTATTAACCTGCAAGTTTCGTGAGCTTTTCAAACCTGCAGAATATAATAGAAACCTATTGCAAAGTGCAGGAAAGTCAAAGGTACACTGCGTTGCACCCGGGGGGGATGTAAACCGCAGTACAGCAGTGTGACCGCAGCCTTGGGCCCCTTTTACATGGTCAGTCTGACAGTCTGACCATTTGGACCCTCCATTCACCTCTAAGTAGTGGCAGACATAAACCGACTTGTGTTTTACCTCAAATACGATCCGCTAAAAAGTATCGTGGCCTGTGTCATATGCAGAGCAGACACGGACATGCCATCCACCCGTTCCACTAATTGTGACCCGCAACAGGTTACCAAGTCGCTTAAGTGGCCCTCGCTCTTCAAAAGGTTGGGTACCCCTGTTTTACACCAAGGGTATGTTTTTTTTTGTTTTTAACACCTCCCCCCACACACACCAATATTATTTTCAGTAGTAATTATGAAATTAATTAAATATTAATAAAGGTCAGAAAAATAATATTTCTTTCTCTGAATGTTGATATTGGTAAAAAAGTAAAATTATAGGTTTTATTGGTGCCTTGAAAAGGTATTCATTCCTCTTGAATATTTCCACATTTTGTCATGTTACAACCAAAAACGTAAATTTATTTTATTGGGATTTTATGTAATAGACCAACACAAAGTGGCACATAATTGTGAAGTAGAAGAAAAATGTTATAAATGTTTTTTTCTATTTTTTTACAAAAAAAATCTGAAAAATGTGGAGTGCATTTGTATTCAGCCCCCTTTACTCTGATATCCGTAACTAAAATCTAGTGGAACCAATTGCCTTCAGAAGTCACCTAATTGGTAAATGGAGTCCACCTGTGTGTAATTTATTCTCAGTATAAATACAGCTGTTCTGTGAAGCCCTCAGAGGTTTGTTAGAGAACCTTAGTGAACAAACAGCATCATGAAGGGAAAGGAACACACCAGACAGGTCAGTAATAAAGTTGTGAAAAAGTTTAAAGCAGGGTTAGGTTATAAAAAAAAAATATCCCAAGCTTTGAACATCTCTCAGAGCACTGTACATTCCATCATCTGAAATGTAAAGAGTATGGCACAACTGCAAACCTATCAAGACATGGCCGTCCACCCAAACTGACAGGCCGGGCAATGAGATCATTCATCAGAGAAGCAGCCAAAAGGGCAGCCAAAAGGCCCATGGCAACTCTGGAGGAGCTCATGTGGGAGAATCTGTCCACAGTACAAATATTAGTCATGCACTCCACAAATCTGGCCTTTATGGAAGAGTGGCAAAAGGTGGTTCTACAAAGTATTGACTCAGGGAGGTTGAATACAAATGCACACCACACTTTTCAGATATTTATTTATAAAAAATAAATAAAACTATTTATAAATTTTCCTTACACTTCACAATTTTGTGCCACTTTGTGTTGGTCTATCACATAAAATCCCCATAGAATACATTTACATTTTTTGGTTGTAACATGACAAAATGTAGAAAATTTCAAGGGGTGTGAATACTTTTTCAAGGCACATTGTTGCACAGTGGCAAAAAAAAAAAAATAGGAAATATCTGCATGTCAAATCTGAGAACATTACCCCTTTCCACCCAGCCTATAGCAAAATAATGGCCGGCGATGGTTCAGCTGTCCTGACTGGACGTCATATGACGTTCCGCAGGATAGCAGCCGCGGCGGGCCCGTGGGGGCATGCATTGCAGAGATTGGTGGTGCGGTGTGTTAGTCTGACGGAGGCTCTTTACCACATGATCTGCCGTGTCCAATCACGCTGATCACGGATGTAAACAGGAAGAGCCGTTGATTGGCTTTTCCTCACTCGTGTCTGACAGACGTGACTAGATGAGAGCCAATTGGCTGCTTTCCTGACAGGGGGGTCTGTGCTGATTGTTTATCAGCGCAGCTCCCCCTCGGATGCCCGCCCAGGATCACCAGGATGCCACTAGGAGCACCAGGTATGCCCCCCTAGACCACCAGGGAAATGCCAATATGTGCCCAGGCAGCTGCCAAACTGCCCATCCACAATGATCACCAGTGGCAGTGCCACCAGGGATGCCTATCAATGCCATTTATCAGTGTTGATCAGTGCCAATCAGTGCCCAGCAGTGTCACCTATCAGTGCCCAGCAGTGCCATCCATAAGTACCCATCATTTCAGCCTCTCAGGACCCAGTGTTGCCTATCAATGCCCACCAGTGCCGCACATGAGTGCACATCAGTGCTGCCTATCAATGCCCATCAGTGCTGCATATCAGTACCGCCTACCAGTGCCCATCGTCAGTGCACATCAGTGCCATCTCATTGATGCCACCTCATCGGTGCTGCCTTATCAGTGCCCATCAGTGCTGCTTTATCAGTGAAGGAGAAAACATACTTTTTTACAACTTTTTATAACGGAAACAAAAGAAACCTTTTTTTATTTGTTTAGTAAAAAATAAAAACCACAGAGGTGATCATTTAAAATTAAATACTTTTTCCAATTTGAATGCTTCTCCTTCATAAATACCAAGTTTATCTTCCTGATCAAATACCACCAAAAGAAATCTATATTTGTGGGAACAAAATTATAACAATTCTGTTTGGGTACAGTGTAGCTACAGTGTAGCATGACCGCACAATTATTATTTAAACATCGACAGCGCTGAAAATTGGCTTGGGCAGGAAGGGGGTGTAAGTGCCTGGAATTGAAGTGGTTAATGACATGCTAAATGAAGTCAAATTTAAGGATTTAATAGTGGCACATGTAGTACACCATGGTGAAACATAATGATATGCTTGCTTGCTTTGATAATGACAAACCTGCAGGGAA
The DNA here is from genome assembly GCA_029574335.1 of Rana kukunoris. Taxonomy (NCBI): domain Eukaryota; kingdom Metazoa; phylum Chordata; class Amphibia; order Anura; family Ranidae; genus Rana; species Rana kukunoris. Next base: position 567,735,018 of record CM056050.1, on the reverse strand, counting down.
CTAAATTATAACAAAATAATCCTCTAAACAGCGGTAATTTCACATTGTAAAAAATGGAAATCCTGACAATAATTGTGCCCAAAGGCCAAATGGGAAGCAATCAGTCAACTGTTACACTATATAGGCAGCAAATGGTCAATTACTACAATACGTGTGCAGAACAGCCAATTGTGACAATATACGGGTAACAAATAGGCAATAATGACTATGCCTAAGCAGTGATAACTGTATGGAGTAACAAACTGGAAATTGTGACAATATGATAGTAACAAACAAAAGCAATCAGAGCCGATCCTTGACGGGGTGCACTGGGTGCACTGCACCCAGACGCCACAGGGGAGGGGGCGCCAAAGTGCCAGTGGCGTCATCGAGTCAGCATTTTTCAGCACGACCCGCAGCAGCCTGGTTGTAATCAGGGCTAGGAGCGTGCCGGTTAGCTAGAGCGCATAACAGCACAGCAAGGGCTCCGTGATCTCGTCATTGCCCGCCGGCCGCCACTGACCTGCCCTCCGGCACGCCCGCTGCAGCAATCATGAGAATATCGAGCAATTGGGACAAGATGTAGACAAATGGGTAAATGAAACAATATATGGGCAAGAATTCTTACTTCCTCACCCCAAGTGTAAATCCCCTCCTCATTGACCACCACCAAGCACAACCCACAACCCCATCTCCACCACCCCCCACCCCGCCAACCACACCCCACACTCGCACAAACAAAACCTTCAACTAGCAAAAGAGCCCTCCCACAGCTAACCCCCCACCACTAGAATAGTTCCTTACCCAAAAAAAAAAAATCCCCACTACCAAAAATCACCTCTCCCCTAGTAAACCACCTCCACTTAGCAAGTTTAGAGCTACTGTATAACCAAATTACTAAATACAGAGATAGAATACATAAAGAGGGTTGCAAAACAATTTGTATCTATCTTCATCTATTCCTGAGACTTACTGTACACAGCACAGCCAAGCAAATTACACCATCTACTTAGGTTTAGATGTATAAAGCCTTGCAGTTATTTTTTATTTTTTTTAGAAAATAGCTAAAGTGCCTGCCCCTGTCATCAGCAGTAGAGTCATAGGCACACCCTAATAACCCTGTACAGCACTGATTCCCCCTACTGCCCTGTTTCCCCCCTCCTTCCACCCTGCAGCACTTCAGGCTTCCCTACCCTCCTCTTCCTCCAGCTGTTGCTGAGGGGATGTTTTAGGATAAGTGGGGGAAGGGGCCGGTAAATATGCAACTTACTGGCCCTTTTCCTTTCACCGTGAGTCATCGGTACTATGTGTTTGATGTTTGGGGTGCACACCCTAATGCAATAATCTGTGCACACCTATGAGTAGAGTAAGACCCTTGCTCTGCATGGAAGCAGTGGTCTCTCTGCAGATGTCTTAGCCATCACCCATCGCTGAGTCAGACCTATAGATCTGCACTCAGTAAAGCTTAAAGTGGTTGTAAAGCCTAAACATTTTTTTACCTTAACCTCCCTGGCGGTATGATTCTGTCTGGAATTACGTACCAAAAGTGGTACAATTATTTTGCATGAAAATTTGACATTTTATACTGTAGGCTTGTAATTCTTAGGAATAACTCACTTAAATCTGTCCAAGCAAGAGTCTAGTGAACATGCCGGGTATGATAAAGTTTGAAACACAAAATCATAAAATTATAATATAATAAATAACTATAAATAATTATAACAAATGATAATGTAATTATAATAAACATTATTCAATAATGTAATCAACTCCAAATCACTGAAATTTGCTCAGTTGCAGAATTGTCGCTGTCATTACTTTTATTTTTTTATGACGGATTTCCCCACAAATTGCTATCGCTCAATTCTGCAAGTGATTATAATTTATTATCGCTGTTTTCTAGCTGATCTAAAATAATTTTTGACATACAGGGGCACTTTTGGCTGCTATGGACAATCTACAGTTTGCAGGCACAAAACAAATGTTTTTATTATATAAAAGTACATGCAGGACACTGGGCAGACCACTAGGGACAAGGGGTGTGTGTATTATTTACATACAGTACTGTAATCTATAAGATTACAGTATACTGTATGTAATGTGTTTGTTTACATTTTTGAATTTGCTGCCGGTCTCCGCCCCCGTGCGTCGTAACGTCGCAGGGAACGGAGATCGGCAGCGCGCGGGCACTGTGTGAATCGAATGGAGGACGCCACTCGCTCACACAGCGGGGATGCATCGCTGGATCCAGGAACAAGGTAAGTACAGTATTCTGCCTGGAAAAAGGTAAGCCAGCACGCGCTGCAAACTTTGCACATCTCCCCCGAGCGTGACTCGGGGTTACCGATTTTAGCATAGAAAATCCACCCGAGTCACGCTCGGGGATACCGCTAAGGGGGTTAATGCATACCTTGCATTAAGGTAAAAAAAATAGGTGTCAGCTTACTTACCTGAGCCCTAATCCGATCCAGCACCGTGCACCTCTGTAGATCTTCTCTCCCCTCACTTCGGGGGTTTCGCTAGCTTTGCTGGGGCACCTGGAGTCATTGACTCCCAGTGCTGTCAATCAAAGTCTGTGACAAGGGAGCAGGGGTGGGGGTGGGTCCTCTATGGGAAGAGTCTTCCACGGGGGCACTGGACAGATGGGAGGGGCCAGGAGCACCAGAGGGGGGGGCGAAAAAAGGGGGTGCACGGCCGCTCTGTGCAATTCCATTGAGCAGGTAAGCATAGACATGTTTGTTATTTTATTTTATTTTTTATTTACCTTTGCAATCACTTTAAGTTCCCCGGTGGCAGTATCAGCATGTCAGACCTCTGTAGAGAGACCACTGCTTGCAGAATACTGTATTTTCTACTCAGGCTGTAGCTGATTTCTAAAGAAAATGACCTGCAAGACTTTGAACACCTTTTGTTTTGCGTCACCTAGAATATATTTAGCTGATTTAAACTGAAAGTTTATTTGAGCTTTGAGTAATCAAGTGTGACCTCTCTCCACCCCAGCCTGCTGACTGGACAGTGATTGGCTACTTGGACATACCTCTCCTATTCTTAATGCTGCTACATACCTCCCAACTTTTTGAGATGTGAATGAGGGACACCTATCAGCAAAAGTATGCAGGCATAGGACACACCTCTTGCCACGCCCCCTTAAAGGAGAATTGTACAAAAAAAGATTGGTAAACCCACAAGTGCTTTTTTTTTTTTTACCACTGCTATTCCTTTATATTGGCTTTTGGAATCTACAAATGCAGCAATTGAGAAATTGGATGAAAGGTTTAGTGCTGGAAAACACTTTTTGATAGATAAAAAGTGCATGTTATATAGATCTATATAGATCAGACCAAAATGAGGAGGAATGAGGGACATTGCTACAAATCAGGCACAGTCCCTCGAAATCAGGGACAGTTGGGAGCTTTGCTGCTATATAGGCACAGCAGCACATTAGATAGCAACTTGAGAGGTATCTGAAGACTTCCATTGTGCGTCTGCACCCAATCTGATCTATGTAGTAGAAACTAGCAAAATGGAAAAGGGCACAAGGGCAGGACAATATATACAAAGAGGATCCCCAGAACACTTTCAAGTTAGCCAGCAGAAAAAAAAAAAAAAAAAACAATTCTAATTAGTTTACATTTTTTCAGTTTTTTAGTTGCATACATTTGCAAATACACATGGAAGCGATGCAGGCATGCTAAGGCACATCTCATACATTAAGTGTGGTCCCTAATTATAAACTAACTGAGCTTCCCAACTGTATAGGGCTCATGTACACTGGCCTAATTAAATATTCATATAAATGCTGGATCTTGCTGCCAGAAGCAAGAATGTAATGGTGTGCAAAGTACTTGCATTTATGCGTGTAGATTCATAAATTCATTCTAATGCCATTATAGACACTATAATGAATTTACGCATATATACTTGTGTTTACTCTCCTCCGCATTTTTTAATGCCCATAAAGGCTGTTTTGGAATATGGCTATAAATGCACATGAACAAATTAGGTGTAATAAAGCTGCACTCAGGGGCAGGGGCTTCCCATCCATTTAGGGCGCACAGGTGCCACCCCCACCCTCCATCACCACCCAACCCCTATCAAGAGGCTCTAATAGGCTTCAAAATAAGGTGGGCTCGGGTCACAGAGAATGCGCTTGGAGCCCACCCAGGTGTAATACAACAGCGAATTAATATTCGCTATTGTAACATTGATCCTCCTCCCGGCCACTCAGGAAGCGGGTTTTGAGACCTGTCACCCAATTGGATGAAAGGACAGGCAATCCTATTTTAATATCCAGGAGGAAGGGGAGGAGCTGACGCATGCTGGAAGCCACAGATGGAGGAGAGGACAAGGAGCCACTGCACACTACCTGCCTAGATGGGAAAGGGGAAAGTGTCGCTGGCCGCTCAGGGGGGTTGTTTGCCGCCCCCTCCCCAAAAAAACAGTTCTTAGTTTCTTTCATAAAATGTGGTAAATAAGTAATTGTTCTCCTTCATTGATGTGTGCTAATTAGGGCTGCACTGATGGGAACTGTTGAGGCGGGATGGAAGGGCACTGATGGGGTGGCACTGATGAAGAGACACTAATATGCACCACTTATGGGCACTGATAGGCGGCACTGATGGGCACTGAAAGGTAGCATTGATTGGCCTCACTGATGGACACAAACTGGTGTCACTGATGGACATAGACTGTTGTCACTGGTGGGCACAGTGTGGCATCACTAATAGGGACTGCTGGGGCTGCATTGTAATCAGGGCATTGATGACCAGTGCCCTGATTACCTTTTCACATCTTCCTTGTGAGTATATGTTGCTGATGGGCTCTCCTCACCTGAGACTCTGTCAGTGTGAGGCGAGGAGAGCCGATAAATGGCTCTTTTTTGTTTACATGTTATTGGCTGTGATTGGACACAGCTGATCACATGGGCAAAGAGCCATGGCTGAGACTGTATAACGTCATCCCAGAACGAGAGCCAAACCTCTCCACCGCAATTTGACGGTGGGTGCGCGGCATGCAGTTAAATTTTATGCTAAACATTGGGTGTGGCTTAAAGGCGGTGTGGTTAAGTAGAGTGTTGACTTACATAGTGGATAATGTTGTAATATATAGGGAAGGAATGTAGGTAGGGCAGTGTACAGAGGTCAGTAGTATGTAAGGCAGGGGGGTAGAGAAGAGGGGCGGTGAACAGAGTTGGAGGGGATGGAGAATGGGGGGGGGGTAAACAGAATAAGGGTGGGGATGGAGAAGAGGGGCGGGTGAGCAGAGTTGGGGTGGGGATGGAGAAGAGGGGGGTAAATAGGGTTGGTGATGGGGGGAAGTTATGATCAGAGCTGGAATGTCCCAGGCTGCTGGGAGGGAGGACACTGGGACAGGACAGGCACACAAAGTTGATGAGTGTAACGGAATGCACCGTGACAGACTGAGATATTCCTATGTCTAGGGTCACCTTATGTCCACTAGGGCCATAGGGTGACAAAGAATCATAATTCATATATTACAGATGGGACATTATTAATACTTCATTTTAGGACTGAGATATCACAAGGAGTTCATGATGACATGACCAGGTCAACCAGACAATGAGTCATACCTTTGTATAATAGGCTATTGAAATATCTTAAGGTGTTGGCTATTCACTGTAAAGACATTCCGTTGAAAAGGTGTTGATTGCACCCACTCTCACAAGACTCTGCCATTGTGTGATAAAGCTGTCTAGATAACTTATTCAACTAGATGTCTGTGTTATTATTCAAGGTTAATTGAACACTATTGATGATGCGGTGCCGTCATGTCTAGCTACCAATTAAAGAATTATCCTCAGTGAGTGAATAGGGGGGTGGGGACTACATTGTCCTGTGATGAACTGTATTATGCTTGAAACTGTATAAGAAGCTGAGAAAATACCAATAAATTGTGATATCTTTGAAAGCAAGTGCAGAGCTTGAGTCTCGTCTTGTTTATGGGAATGGATATGGATCGTGTATGCAAGATTGTTGCAACGTGTCAGATTAGCTTGTCGTGGTTGGATGGAAGATCGTAAGCGGTGGTGACCGTTACATTTGGTTGGCAGCGGTGGGATGATTCCATCATCAGAAGGACGGCTACAAGGACACAGGACAATGGAGACGCTGTATGAACGGATGAAGCTCTCTTCCCTCATGGACTTACTGGAGAGCCGGGGCAGACCGGCCAGCAACCGTAAGAAAAGGGACATTATCGCAGAACTGGTCGAAATGAATAGAGCTAAGAGGCCCAGCGTAACAGACAGGACACCTGAGGAAAAATTTTTTGATCGGCTGTTAAACATGGACTGGCACAATATGGTCCTAATCCTCCACCGGAGATCATAGACCGGGTTATAGCGGCTGTAGATGTCACCTTGCGACAGCGAAGAAGTGCTGCAGCAGCTGAAGAGAGAGGAGAGGTGCAGATACCAGTCTCCATGGAAGAGGAATTCCAAAGGAGGTTACAAGAGATGCGGATACAGCATAGAGGACCAGTATCAGAGGAGGTCCTGTTGGGATGGTCAGATGTGATTCGGTGCCAACTCTGGAAGGAAGCATTAGCTCGGGAGCAGCATCACCAAGGAAAGGTTCTGCCCTCCATCTATGCAAGGTACTGGCCACAGTATGATGTACGAATGCTGTTGTTGGGGGAACAACAGAAGCAGGAGTGGATAGCAGAGTTAAGCAGGCTGATCCGGGCAGAGATGCAGCTGGACGAGAGCTACAGAGCCCTCCGGTGGTATGTAGCCCAAGAGTGCCCGTGGTCAGCGGATGACAGCATCACAAAAGGCTATGACTATGATGGCCTGGGATTGTTGTATTGGAGGATGTCCAGTGATCCCGACTTCGGGGATGATCGGGAGTGGCGCTTGGAGGACATAATGGAGCACAGAGAGAAAAAATTGAATATCTCGGGAGGCCACTGGTCACAGGAAGGTTTGGAATTTCTGGCCATTCGGGAATGGGAGCTGGAGGTCGCCTACAGACAGCTGCTAGACTCCGCTCAGCAGCAGGGTGGGGCTCCCATTGCCTGAGACTATGAGGAAAGTTCATATGACAACTGTGAACTCCTGGCTGATGAATCGGCAGTGGAAAATACGGAGATTGCCTTCCCTAAAGCCAAAGCGGATGGTGTGGAGTTCCAGAGAGCCGGGGCGGTTGGCCCCTCTCTCCAACAACAAGCTGAGGTGGTAAAGCTTTTACCCCCAGCTGAATCACTGGCAACAGAACAGAGGGTCACGGACCTCTGCTCTCCATTAACGGAAGAGGGGGACCCTGTGGTAGTGGATGGGACTGTGGTCTCCACTCACAGCAACCCAGCGGAAGAGCTGGCAACAGAGCAGAGTGCCCCAGGCCTCTGCTCCTCACTAACAGAAGAGGGGGTTCCTGGGGTAGTGGATGGGACTTCAGTCTCCACTGGCACAACCCCAGAAAATGGTACAGGACTGGGACAGGAGGATGTCGGCTTTGCTTTGCAAGCACCAGGGGGTTTTCACCAAGCACCAGTGGATGGGACTTCAGTCTCCACTGGTATACCCCAGGAAGGGGGGGCAGTTGGCCCAGACCCCCAACAGCATGATGGACTGAGCCCAGCCACCCTGCCTTCTCTCCAGCGGCAGGCGTGTTCTCTGAGAGAGGCAGAGGTTGGCGGGGTGAGTAATGCTCAGTTTGGAGTCATTTATTTGGGGTACAGTATGGATACCAGCATTGGAGGACTGGAACTACTGACGGACTTCGGAGTCAACCCGTTTGGGGTTCCCACCTGTGTCCGTCTCCCACCGAAAGGGGAGAGATGTAACGGAATGCACCGTGACAGACTGAGATATTCCTATGTCTAGGGTCACCTTATGTCCACTAAGGCCATAGGGTGACAAAGAATCATAATTCATATATTACAGATGGGACATTATTAATACTTCATTTTAGGACTGAGATATCACAAGGAGTTTATGATGACATGACCAGGTCAACCAGACAGTGAGTCATACCTTTGTATAATAGGCTATTGAAATATCTTAAGGTGTTGGCTATTCACTGTAAAGACATTCCGTTGAAAAGGTGTTGATTGCACCCACTCTCACAAGACTCTGCCATTGTGTGATAAAGCTGTCTAGATAACTTATTCAACTAGATGTCTGTGTTATTATTCAAGGTTAATTGAACACTATTGATGATGCAGTGCCGTCATGTCTAGCTACCAATTAAAGAATTATCCTCAGTGAGTGAATAGGGGGGTGGGGACTACATTGTCCTGTGATGAACTGTATTATGCTTGAAACTGTATAAGAAGCTGAGAAAATACCAATAAATTGTGATATCTTTGAAAGCAAGTGCAGAGCTTGAGTCTCTTCTTGTTTATGGGAATGGATATGGATCGTGTATGCAAGATTGTCGCAGTGTGTCAGATAAGCTTGTCGTGGTTGGATGGAAGATCGTAAGCGGTGGTGACCGTTACACTGAGTACATGGCAGTGACATGAAGGAGTCAGGCTCGGCACAGGACAGACAGCTTTATATAGGAGGACTCACCACAGCTGTAGCTTTTCTTATGGCAGGCACGGGTACCTGCCTCAGGTGTCTCTCCCTGTTCACCACCATGCTGCGCTTATCTTAAATAAGCCAGAGATAAGCTAAGTGGATAGGGATGATCCTGTAGCTTTATCAGGCACAGAAGACACCCAGCCCCTCCTCAGCCGATCCCACCAATCACAAGCTGACCCAGGACCAGACTGGAGACTGAAAGAAGCTTGAGTGGTGGGCATGAATCAGTGTAACAGGGGGGCCAAACGGGACCCCTGCAGCTACGCCATTTGTATCCCCCCCCCCCCATAGCGGCTGGTTCTTAAAATGGTGGTAGTAAGAACTATTTGAATTTATCACACATGCCAGTAATGTTACCGAAACTGGCCCAAATGGTTTTCTGAATTATGCACAGATAGTTTTAAAGGGAAATACTACCTAAAAAATTTCGTAATGCTTTATTAAATTTAGCATCCACTGTAGGGGAGATTTACTAAAACTGCAAAGTGTAATATCTGATGCACCTCTGCATAGAAACCAATCAGCTTCCAGGTTTTATTGTCAAAGCTTAAAGGGGTTGTAAAGGTAAAAGTTTACCTGACCCCTCGAAAGTCCCACGCTCGGCCCTGACATCCTCTTCGCCGCTCAGCTTGGCCGTTGATTGGCTAGAGCGGATGGATTGAAATCCATCACATCCAATGACGCGGCACGCCGAGGTGCATGGCTGAGTGATACAGTGAGCTATTATGGCCGCTCGCTCTATCACAGGAGCACACCCGCAAGGACTCCACACAATGTGAGGGAGTATGCATGAATGTGTGGATTTCTTGTGGGGAGGACCAGAGACAGTGCCGAGGGACCCCAGAAGATGTGGATCTGAGCCACTTAAAACGAGATGCACAGTGGAGGTAAGTATTACATGTTTGTTATTTAAAAAAAAAAAAAAATTATAATGATTACTTTACAAACCCTTTAACTGAACATACTGAAGTTAGACGGTGATTGGATACAATGCACAGCTGCACCAGATTCTGAGTAGGGATAAGCCGAACACCCCCCGTTCGGTTTGCACCAGAACCTTTCGAACGGACCGAATGTTCGCGCAAACATTTAGAACCCCATTGACGTCTATGGGACTCGAACGTTGGAATTCAAAAGTTCTCATTTTAGAGCCCAATATGCAAGTTATTGTCGTAAAACGTCTTTGAGAACCCGGGTCTTGCCCCAGGGAAGATGTATCAATGGTAACAAGTTTAAAAAATTGTCGTTTTTTCAGGAGCAGGACTCTCAACTTTTTTTCCATTGATACATGTTCCCTGGGGCAAGACCCGGGTTCTCAAAGATGTTTTCACAGGCAAACTATAGACACCCAGCAGGAACAATATTTAAAGGAATTTTTCATTTTATTTTTTTATTTTTATTTAAGCATCAATAAAATTACTCCTCCTGTATCATGAGCAGTGATTTTAATGATGCTTAAATAAAAAAAAAATGAAAAATTCCTTTAAATATTGTACCTGCTGGGTGTCTATGCCTGTAATAACGTCTTTAAATAGCACAATCACCTGCCTGCCAGTAATTTAGGAAGAACTGATCTAGCTAAGCTATACAGTGTATAAATATATGTACAACACCTGGGATGTATATATATCCTCTACACACTGTAACATTAACTGACTAGCCTGTCTGCCTGCCTGCTCTATCTACCTGCAAAAAATGACACTCTCTCTGTCTCTCTCTGTTCTCTGTTAACTGCCGCAACACACTAACACACCCTGCAGGAGGCCTTTTATAGTGTGGGCGTGTACTAAACCCTCTGAGCCATAATTGGCCAAAGCCACCCTGGCTTTGGCCAATTATGGCTCTCCATTTTTTGCACGCTGTGATTGGCCAATCATCAGCACACAATGCAACAGTGAATTATGGGCCATGACGCGCCAATCGAATTTGCCGCGAACGGCCTATAACGTTTGAATTTCGACGAACGGTCGAACAGACGATGTTCGAGTCAAACATACGTTCGATTTGAACGCGGAGCTCATCCCTAATTCTGAGTGCCTTTGTTTTAGTAAATCACCCCCTGTGTGTCTGCACCATATCCGAAAAAAAACACATTAATAGTAGCCAGTCTGATTTATTGGAAAAAAGCAGGGAAGAAAGATGCACATAGTCAGGCAGTATACAAATTAGTACAAAGGGTATCCCCAGCACACATTTAAGCTAGCCAGCAAGTCTTGTGACTGTTTTCAGTAGACCTCCTTTCCCATTAATTTCTGTTGCTGCAGATAATAAGGGTCAAAAAGCAAGACACACATAAAAGATACACCTGATGAAGTACACAAATGTAAAGATATAGGGCCAAATCCACAAAACTTTTATGGCGGCGTATATCCAGATTCGCCGCCATAATTTCAAATCTGCACTGGCGTATCTTTACGCCGATTCTCAAAGGCAGATAAGTCAAAATAATAGGCTTCCTCCGCCGAGGTAACTTGCCTACGCCAGCGTATAATTGTGTGCATATATATATATATATATATATATATACAGTATGTATATATATATATCATTTAAGAATTTTCTTTTTTTGTGCAAGGCTTCATGGACTTTTAACAGAACCGACAACTAGAATTTTTTATTATTTTTTTTTTATTGATTTTTTCCAATGCAAGGCAGTACCATAAAGGAAAACCTGGCAAGGGGTCGGCAATAAGGAAGAGTTCTTTCAAAACTTTTTTAACTAGCTATAGCAGTATCACAGTAAAACCTTATGGCCTTCCAAACTCAGCTTAACAACAAACAATGTGCACAATCTGTGTTTTGGGAGCTGATGATGAAAAAAGTAAAGTCACTTAACAGTGTACACTGAAGAAAAACAGGGAAAAAGTTATTAGTTGTGAAAATAAATGAAGTATTTTGACTTCTGGCGGTGTACTGGAGACAAACTGAGCAAAGTGGTATTTGTCTCTCCTGTGTATTCAGTCTGATTCTTTTTAGATTGAACCTACAAGAAATTGACAGTCTCCTTTTTTTGTTTCTATTGACTGCCTAAATATGTATAGGAACGAGATAAATAAGCACAACCAGGGCTTTTTTTTTCAGCTGGAACTTGGTGGAATTCAGTTCCACCACCTTCAGCCAGGGCCGCCATCAGGAATTATGGGGCCCCTTACACAGCTTCAGGCATGGGCCCCCTGGAGCAGAGAACCGGGGGGGGGGGGGGTGCTGCCGTCTGAAATTGAGAAGCGGGGGGGGGGGGGGGGCTGCCGCGATTTTATTATTTACAAAAAAGGAAATAAAGAAAAATATATATAAAAAAAAGGGTGGTAGCCATCCGGGGGCCCTGGGGACCTCTGGGTCCTTTAATAAAAAGAAACCTCTGGGCCCTTTAATAAAAAAGAAATAAAAAAAAATATATATATATAAGAAATAAATAAACATTTATAAAAAAAAAGGGGGTTGCCTGGGGACCTCTGGGCCCTTTAATAAAAAATAAATAAAAAAATATATAAACAAAAATAACATGGGGCCCTGGGGACCTCTGCGCCTTTTAATAAAAATATATCTATATATAAAAAAATATATATATATAAAACATTTAAAACATTTTTATAAGAAAAAAGGTTGTCATCTGGGGCCCTCTGGGCCCTTTAATTATAATATTATATATATATCTATATCTATATATATCTATATATATATATATATATATATATATATATATATATATATATACATAAAGTAATAAAAGAAATAAAAAAATATGTAAAAAAAAAATTATTTATAAAAAAAAGGGGGGACCTCCAGACCCCTAAAAAAAAGAAATTGGCCCTTAAATTAAAAAAATGTAATAAAAATATATTAAATATACATTTTGTAAAAAAAAAAAACACAAGGGGGATTGCCTTCCAGGGCCCTGGGACCTCTGGGCTCTTTAATTAAAAAATAAATTAAAAACATATAAACAAAAATAACATGGGGCCCTGGGGACCTCTGAGCCGTTTAATAATAATAATAAATGTATGTATATTTATATGTATATAAAAAATAAAAAAAAAAGAAATAAAAAAAATATATAAAACTTATTTTTTTTTATAAAAAAAGGGGGGTTGTCATCTGGAGCCCTGGGGATCTCCGGGCCCCTGGGGACCTCCAGACCCCTAAAAAAAAAAACATTGGCCCTTTAATAAAAAAAAATATATTAAATATATTTTTTTATAAAAAAATAAATGAAAAAATGGGGGGTTGCCACCCGGGCCCTGAGGGCCTCTGGGCCCCTGGGGACCTTCGGACTGCTAAAAAACTAAAAGAAAAAAAATTGGCCCTTTAATAAAAAATAAAATGAATAAAATATTAAAAAATATATATTTTTATAAAAAATAAAGAAAAAAAGAGGGGGGTTACCATCTTGGGCCCTGGGGGCCTCCAGGCACCTGGGCACCTCCGGACCTCTAAAAAAAAGCACAACTACCATAGATATATATTTTAACATGCATATGTGTACACAGGTGTAGCTAGCTACTTTGCCCCTATCATATTCACTGAGTTTGTTGAGAAAGTGCTGTGCCTAGTGTGAAACATGTCAGAATATAATTTGTTCCCGCAGGCTAACTTAATAAGGAAAGAATATTATTTTGCATTGTGCATTCCTTTTGATGGTACAGTACAAGTGATATGTTAATTGAGTTGTCACTGAAATTGTATTAGGATAACATTCTTTCCATCAAAGTCTAAAGACAAAGCTGAGCAGACCTCAATGAAAAGACCAAGGAAAAGAGAAGCTGGATGCAGCATCGACCTGATGCAAGCCGCTTGCTATGGGGGCACCCGAGCCAAGCTGCAGCTCAGTGTATCCATTCAGACACACAACCGCAGCCCAGCCCCGCCCCCTCTCTCCTATGACTTTGATTGACAGAAGCAGGAGCAAATCAGGAGGCAGAGTCTCAGATGGCCAAGACACTTGTGGACATCGCTGGACAGGGTTGGGGCTCCAGTAACTATAAGGGGGCTGAGGGGGGCTACTGCACACAGAAGGCTTTTTATCTTATTGCATAGAATGCATTAAGATAAAAAAAGCTTCTGACTTTACAACTCCTTTAATGACATTAACAAAATGTTTGTGTTTGAAGTGGACACGATTACGGCAGAGTATGAATTGGGGGAATGTAACTTTGCTTTAAGGGGTAGGCACTATACATTTATGGATAGAAGTATAAATAATATGGCATAGAAAACAACTTAGGCCTCATGCACACTGGACATTAAAATAACATTAGAAAAACGCCAGTAGCTTTGCAGTGAGTTTTTAATTGTTTTGTAATGTTTTTGCAAAAGCCTTTTTTTAGCACTTATTAGCTTTATTAGCCTTTTCCAGCTGAAAGCAGCAGGGACAATCCTTTTAGAACCCATTTTTTATTGGTTTATGGAATTTACAAATGCAGCAATTTAGAGATTTGAAAAGTTTTAACACTGTGAAACATTTGATAGATACAAAGTGCATTTTATATACAACTGTATAGCCCAATATGACGGAAAAAAAGGAACATTGCTCTAAATCAGGGACATTCCCTCTAAATCAGGGACAGTTGGGAGCTATGATTTATTTATATATACAGTACAGTCCAAAAGTTTGGACACACCTTCTCATTCCAAGAGTTTTCTTTATTTTCATGACTATGAAAATTGTAGAGTCACACTGAAGGCATCAAAACTATGAATTAACACATGTGGAATTATATAAATAACAAAAAATTGTGAAACAACTGAAAATATATGTCATGTTCTTCAAAGTAGCCACCTTTTGCAGCAGACACATCTCTGGAAACAACTGTTAAGAGGAGACTGTGTGAATCAGGCCTTCATGGTAGAATATCTGCTAGGACACCACTGCTAAAGAAAGGCAACAAGCAGAAGAGACTTGTTTGGGCTAAAGAACACAAGGAATGGACATTAGACCAGTGGAAATATGTGCTTTGGTCTGATGAGTCCAAATTTGAGATCTTTGGTTCCAACCACCGTATCTTTGTGCGACACAGAAAAGGTGAACGGATGGACTCTACATGCCTGGTTCCCACCGTGAAGCATGGAGGAGGAGGTGTGATGGCGTGGGGGTGCTTTGCTGGTGACACTGTTGGGGATTTATTCAAAATTTAAGGCATACTGAACCAGCATGGCTACCACAGTATCTTGCAGCGGCATGCTATTCCATCCGGTTTGCGTTTAGTTGGACCATCATTTATTTTTCAACAGGACAATGACCCCAAACTCACCTCCAGCCTGTGTAAGGGCTATTTGACCAAGAAGGAGAGTGATGGGGTGCTGCGCCAGATGACCTGGCCTCCACAGTCACCGGACCTGAACCCAATCGAGATGGTTTGGGGTGAGCTGGACCGCAGAGTGAAGGCAAAAGGGCCAACAAGTGCTAAGCATCTCTGGGAACTCCTTCAAGACTGTTGGAAGACCATTTCAGGTGACTACCTCTTGAAGCCCGCCAAGATTGTGCAAAGCAGTAATCAAAGCAAAAGGTGGCTACTTTGAAGAACCTAGAATATGACATATTTTCAGCTGTTTCACACTTTTTTGTTATGTATATAATTCCACATGTGTTAATTCATAGTTTTGATGCCTTCAGTGTGAATCTACAATTTTCATAGTCATGAAAATAAAGAAAACTCTTGGAATGAGAAGGTGTGTCCAAACTTTAGGTCTGTACTGTATATATATATATATATATATATATATATATATATATATATACACACTTTTAGGTAGAATTTTCTTTAACAATTTAGAGGTAGCATTCAGAGAAAATTCTTGGCAGTTTCCCCTTTATATGAACTCACCACACTGCAGCAAAGCACACAATAAAAAATATCAAAAACAGAAATGACCAACAAGCAATTTTGCATTAGTCAGGGTTAAAACACTGTTGTTCTTTTTGATGAGAAACTGTGAAATTTAATACATACGACCCTATCGGTAACCCTCGTGTGCCGAGTTCAGGGCTCTATTATGAGGGGAGTTATGGCAGCAGAGATTAACATTTTATGGAAGATATTTTCAGTTTCCCCACTGCTTTGAAAATAGCTTCCACTGCGATTGTATCACCAGTAAAAGACTCTGACACTAAATTCTCTGCTGAACTGATCCGTGCTCCGAGGTTACTGTGACCAGATACCGTATCTCCCCATTACTTGGAACACGCTCAAGATTTATTTTTTTAAGCCTTCATCTCTAATTTTCCCAGCTTCCTGTCTTAAAACCTTTCCAAGTTCTGCCAAGTCTTCCAGTAAGCCACACCAAGTGGGTCAGCATGGTGCTTTCTAGTTTCTGTATTTAAAAGCTTTAATAAACTCCAAACAGAGGAAAACAAAAAAAAAAATGGGCCAGGAGTGATTTATGAATCATGAACAGAACCTGGCTACATAATGAAGTTGAGTCTAAGGCTGCCACAATTCAAATCTTCTGCAGCATCACAGGAGATGTGTCAAATACACTGCGGTTGCCGTAGAAACTAAAGATGCGTAGACTTGTAGCAGACGAGCATCCTTCGTTTCCGAAAAATTAACCGGCTCTGTGCTGCATCTCCGATAAGTAGGAAATGTGGAAGATGCGCCTTTTGAGAACACCTTACCCCAGATAAAAAAAAAAAGTCAGGTCAGACAGTTGCGCAAGTCCGAACTCTAATAAATTATATATTTTTTTCACATTTGCCTTCAAGGGAAATCAACCGAAACAAAATGAAGAAATGGAGACAATAAAGCCAGGTCTTCCTTACCCAGGGGCCGCTGTCGTGAAACAGACAGATAGGCGAACTATCCCCAGCTCGCTGTTGTTTAGAGGCTTAACATAAAGTTGAAGCATCGGATGCATTATTGAAAAGGCTGCGCAGAGATCTTTTTTTTTTCCCCCCAGACTGCTTTCTTTCTAAGAAAATGGCTTGAGGTTAATTCAGTGATTATCAGCTGCATCCTGCTGCCTAACTGTAATGACCTCGTATAATGGATTTAGCTATTGTCTAAGTGTTGAAAAGCCATGTACATACATATAAATACAAAGCAATATGAAGCAAATTGAGCGCCATAATTACACAATGCCAGGGCATGCTTTGCATAAGCATTTTCAGGATTATTTAAAGATGAGTGTTTAGTGCATGTACCGAGGCCAATAAAAAAATAAAAAAATAAATGGCATTAGATTGTAACTGTGCAATTTAAAGGGTAACTCCACTTTCGTGAGGGGGAAAAAAATAGCAAATAAAGAAAAAAATAATATAGCCGCAACGCATATAATTGCGACACTAATCATATTGTAATTGAATGTTATTAAAAATGACCTTTCCTTTTCAATCTGAAGCCAATGTAATTTTCTGAGAATGCATAGCAATGTGGCTACCTGGAGGTGTTCTGTACACAGTGGCCGGGATTCAGATACATTGGCGTATCTTTGTGCGGGCGTAGCGTATCTTCTTTACGCTACGCCGCCGCAACTTAGAGAGGCAAGTGCAGTATTCACAAAACACTTGCTCCGTAAGTTGCGGCGGCGTAGCGTAAATTGGCCGGAGTAAGCCCGCCTAATTCAAAGTAGGAAGGAGGTGGGCGTCATCTATTTAAATTAAGCGTTACCCCATGCAAATGAATGGCCGGTCGAACTGGGCATGCGCGCCCATGCTTAGAATCACGTCGCATATACTCACTAAGATACGTTGGCGCAATGCCTACGACGTGAACGTAACCTACACACTGCCCTATTCACGTAGTACTACGTAAACGGCATCGTTCCCTGGCCCATACCTTTGCATCAGCTGCGCCTGCTATATGAGAGGTAACTTTACGCCGGACGTAAGCCTTAGGCAAATCGTGTATATGAAGCGGCCGAGCGCATCTACGTTCGTGAATCGGCGTATCTTACTCCTTTGCATATTTATAATGGGAACGCCTAATGCGTCCAGCGTAACTATGTGCCCACGATACGCCGGCGTAGGCAAGTTACGTCGGACGGCTGAAGCCATGTTTTTTGACGTATCTCGCTTTGTGAATCGGCGCAAAGATGCGACACCGCACATTTGGACTTACGTCGGCATATCTGGAGATACGCCGACGTAAAACGTTTCTGAATCCGGCCCAGTGTGTGTACTTTGGTGTCGCTAAATCGGATCTGGCTCAGGTAAAACATTTTGGGGGGGTCTGGGTGCAGCAAAGAGCAAGAGAAGTAGCCTTGTGCATGCCTAATGAATGTCCTTTACTGAGCTAAAAGGTGGCCATATTTTGGCAATGATGTAATTGGCTCCATTTCAGATTTATGGCCATTCATGGTTGTTAACCACTTAAGGACCCCCGCACGCACATATACGGCCACAGAATGGCTCGTACAGGCACAAGGGCGTAAATTTACGTCCCCGCCTTCGTGCGGTTCGGGGGTCCCATCGGGACCCCCTCCGCGGCGTGCGGGGGTCCCCCTGCCTCTGGGAGCGATCGCCGACGAGCGGGCGGATGTCCGTGATTTCCGCCCCCCCCGCGATCGCTCCCAGCCAATGGGAGCGCGCTCCCATCGTGTCAGTTCCTCCTCCTGTGTTTACACAGGAAGGAGGAAATGATGTAATCTCTCATCGCAGCGCTGTTTTCCAGCGCTGCTGATGAGAGAAGACATCACAAGTAAGTGTGCACCAACACAATACTGACACACACTCACATAGGCAAATTAACCCCTTGTGATCGCCCCCCCCACCCCCCTGTCACAGTGTCACTGAATGCAGTGATCTAATCACTGCATTTAGTGTCAGTGTGACAGGCAGTGTAAAAAACAGTTAGTGTTAGGTTCAGGATAGCCCCCCCACCCCCCTAATAAAGTTTTAACCCCCTGATCACCGCCCTAGTTAACCCTTTCACTCCCTATTGCCAGCGTCACTAAGCGATCATTTTTCTGATCGCTGTATTAGTGTCGCTGTTCCCGCCAGGTAGCTATTTTTTTTTATTGCGATTTTTTTTTTTACTAAAGACATGTGGCTGAATTAATTTTGGCCTAAATGTTTTACTAAAATTTAGTTTATTTGATTTTTTTTATAACAAAAAGTAAAAAAATTGTGGTTTTTTTCAAAATTGTGGCTCTATTTTAGTTTATAGCGCAAAAAATAAAAATCTCAGAGGCGATCAAATACCACCGAAAGAAAGCTCTATTTGTGGGAAGAAAAGGACGCAAATTTTGTTTGGGAGTTCGTCGCACGACCGCGCAATTGTCTGTTAAAGCGACGCAGTGCCGAATCGCAAAAACACCTTGGGTCATTTACCAGCGTATTGGTCCGGGTCTTAAGTGGTTAAAGAGGAAGTAAACCCTGATGGGTTTTAATTCCTCTTTATTTCCTGGCAAAGGTAAAGCATAATAGGCTACTATGCATCTCATTACATGTAGATTATTGGAGGCTTCACTTCTCTGTTATTCTAAGACACAGGCTGGTAGAGTGTGACACAGCCTGTGACTGACAGGAATCCACCCACATCATGTTATTCCCACAAAAAATAAAGATTTCATTTCAAATATACTGTATGATTGAATACTAAATGAAAAAAGTTTATTGATGTTATCCCCTTGCTGACCGCTGCACGACGATATACGTCGGCAGAATGGCACGGCTGGTCAGATCGACAAATATTTTCGTTGCCTTTAAGACCGGGAGTCCCGCGATCGTCTCACTGAGAGGAAGAATGTAAAGTAAACAAGCATTTCCCTGTTCTGCCTAGTCACAGGACACTGATCACAGCTCCTTGTGATTGGGAATGGTGATCAGTGTCACACTTAATCCCTTCAGCGCCCCCTACAGGTTAACCCTGTCACTGGCAGTTACATTTACACAGTAATCAGTGTATTTTTATAGCATTGATCGCTGTATAAATGTCCCCAAATAGCACCAAAAGTATCCGATGTGTCCACCATAATGTCGCAGTCACGATAAAAATAGCTGATCGCCACCATTACTAGTAAATACAAATTATTAATAAAAATGCCATAAAACTATCCCCTATTTTGTAGATGCTATAACTTTTACACAAACCAATCTATAAACTCTTATTGCATTTTTTTTTAACCAAAAATATGTAGAAGAATACGTATCGGCCTAAACTGAGGAAAAAAAATGTTTTATATATATATTGGGGGGATATTTATTATAGCAAAAAGTAAAAAAATAGTGCTGCTGGGACTGGGGCCTGGCTATTGGAGCCTGGGGTCCAGCCTCTGGGGCCAAGGGTCTGGTTGCTGGAGCCAGGGGTCTGGCTGCTGGGCCCGGGCTGCTGGAGTCTGGCTGCTAGGCCTTTGCAGCTGGGGCCTTGCTGCTAGGGCCTGGGGTCCGGCTGCTAGGGCCAAGGGTCCAGCTGCTGTAGTCAGGGGTCTGGCTGCAGGGGCCAAGGGTCCAGCTGCTGGGGCCAGGGGGCAGGCTGGGAACCAAGAGTCTGGCTGCTTGGGCCAAGGTCCTGCTGCTGGAGCCAGGGGTCCTGCTGCTGGGGCCTGGGGTCCAGCTTCTGGAGCCAAGTGTCCGGCTGCAGGGGCCAAGTGTCCAGCTGAAGGGGCCAAGGATCCAGCTGCTGGGGCCAAGGGTCTGGCTGCTGGGGCCAAGGGTCTGTCTGCTGGAGACAGGGGTCCGGCTGCTGGTCCTGGGGTCTGGCTGCAATGGGACCAAGGGTCTGACTGCAATGGACCAAGGGTCTGGCTTCTGGGACCAAGGGTCTGACTGCTGGAGCCAAGGATCTGACTGCTGGGGCCAAGGGTCTGGCTGCTGGGGCCAAGGGTCTGGCTGCTGATCCTATGGTCTGGCTGCAATGGGGCCAAGAGTCTGGCTGCTGGGGTCAAGGGTCTGGCTGCTGGAGCTGAGCTGCTGGCCTGGGGTCTGGCTACTGGGGCTGGTGAGCCATTCCAGTCAGAAAATTTCTCAGAGGGAAGGGGGTGGGCGGAGGCAGAGAGAAGACTGCGAGCCATGATCTGTAGGCTTTAGCAATTAAAATAAAACATTTTCTTCCCTTTCAGGTGCCGCTGTGCAGTAATCATCTGTGCGACATTGATATAGAAGAGACCGGGACTGTCATGTACAGGAGAAAGAGTCCGACTGGGGAAAATGATGAAATATCAGGATTTTCTGAGAAATACAAACTCTCAGTTTTGCTTATCTCTAGCTGTACACACCTCTGGTGAATAATAAAAATTGGTCATTCCAACACGTAATGTACAAGCATTGTACACCATTGTAATTGTCATGAAGCCAGCCCAGATTACCGGCAGTCCCTGGGTTACCAACAAGATTTTGTAGGTTTGTTCTAAAAAAGGAACTCCAGACCAAAAAAATTAAAAGTCAGCAGCTGCAAATACTGTAGCTGTTAATTGGTAATATTATGGCACTTACCTGTCCAAGCATCCAGCATCTCGAGCCAATTCTTCAATCAGCTGACTCAGCCATTTCAACTAAGGGAAACTGGCAGTGAAGTCATGTGGCTTCACAGCTGGTATCCGACTGCACATGGGTGAACCGCGCAAGACCCTGTGAAAGGGCTGCAGTCTTTTGGGACCATTAAAGTGGGGGAAGAAGGGGGGCTGAACATCTGGCTTGGTTCGCTGCATCGGAAGTGGGAGTGGGTACCTGTCAAAACCAGATACACGCTCCCCCCTAAAGGTGCCAAATATGCATGTTTCTGTGCTCGTCGGCCTTAGTGATAATTCCACTTTCCCTCACATAATCGGTCTCTATATATCAATACTGACTAGAGGTGCCATCATCAAATTTTACACTATCTTGAGCCACCTGTCATGTAAACTGGGTCCTCCCTTCATTGGAACTGTGGTTGGGTTGGGTTTCTCTGCCACAATCCCCAGGATAGACGTCCCCTTTGCATCCCACGCTCCATGGCTGCTGAGTTTTTCTTTTTAAAGCCCACCTATAATCTTTTGCATCTACTCCTGACAAAGACAGGGATCCATGAAACGAGTAGAGTTTGTATAATGTCAAGAATCTTTTTGGTCACCATACGCTATGTTATTATGTATTTACATCTTTTAACAACATCGTATATGCGAATAAGTGGAAAATTATGAATTGACATTGTTACATCTTGTTTATTATGGATCAGCTTTTTATTTTGTATATGTATGGAATTTTATTTTTAATCATGTGAATATGGAATTTGTTATTATGCAATACCAGTATCACTACTTTTGTGATTTGCCTCATCTAAAGTCCCATGACCAATGTATTCTTTATTGTATTGTATTTAGGGATGGAGGCATCTTGCTCAATAAGTGCCAAATATGGCAGTGGAGGGGGGGAGGAGACAGACAAGCCTCTTTTTTGTGTGAAGCTCCGCTTTAAGTTAAATTTGTAAGTTGGAACAGGTACAATTTTTAAGTGTACCTCCAGCCAAAGAAGTTTTTTCATCTTGGCTAGCATAAGGAAGGGTTAACTGGCCATGCAGTGATGTGGGATTGCCAACAGGTCTGCCGTACAGTAGGTGGCAGCATGCAGTGAGCAGCAGGATGACTACCTGGCGATTTCCTGGATTATGCTGCCTCTGTTCCTAAATACCAGTCGTATGTAAGTCAGATGTTTGTAACTACCTGTAGTAATGTGCAGCTGGAGTAAGTGCATGATATGATGCCACTATGGTTTGTTTGCTCTCTTCTCTTGTTGGAAAGCTCCAGTGTTAGTCTGAAAGCACTGTGTAATGCAACAGCTTCACCTTGCTGCTACTTCTTCCCCAGTTAGTTTTGCTATGTATGTATTGTAGATCATGTAGGCTTTCTTTTAGTTGTTTTTGAAAATTAATTGGATTATTACTTGCATTACAAAGTGTTTTTTCTTTACATCTGCCAAAAGCGTAATTAAAAAAAAAAGTGGACAGTTTTTCCTGATATAATCATTTACTGGCAGTGAAACATAACATTCTGAAACTTTTTTTATTTGTCCGAAACTAAATATAGCTAGGTATTGTGTACAGCCCTAGAAACCTGGAGCTTGGGCATATCAAAGGTTGACAGCCATGATGCCTCAGACATATTATTATGAGCTGATACTAACAGGATTATGTTCTAGTGGACGTACACAATGAAATGGTATGACATTTGCAATGCCCTGGATGTAACTTTTGACATTGATAGGACACAAACAAGATTTTGCAGTTTCCAGATATCTAAGATTTTTAAAAGTAGAAAACAAAAAAGTTTAGCATATCTAGAGCATGGGCTGAGGAGCAAGCATAAAAAAAACTATTTTCCAAATAAAAATATACGGAAGTCAAAGGGAAAACCTGTTACAAGATAAATGTAGGATTGCCACCTCTTTTTGAAATAGTATTATCTAGTTGCTCTGCCAATGCTTCCGGGTCACTGCATTGTAGGTCATTGACCTGCAACAAGTATAAGGGCAGTGAGGTGAGAACCAATCTTCTCAACTCTTCTGGGTCAGTGACTTACTATGCAGTCAAGCCAAAAGCATGACGAAAGAGGCAATCAATATTTTTAGAAGAAGATTGGTAATGACAGAACAAGTATTTATTTTATGGCAGATTACATTCAAACAAGGAGAACTACCTGTTATTCCTCAGTGATGTACACCATGACTATATACCAGAACAACACTAACAAAAACTGTTTAACTGCTTCAGCCCTGGAAGGATTTACCTACTTCTTGAACAGGCCATTTTTTGCGGTACAGCACTGTGCCGCTTTAACGGACAATTGCACATGCAATGTTGTACCCAAACAAAATAGATGTCCTTTTTCCACACAAATAGAGATTTTTTTTTTGGTGGTTTTTGATCACCTCTGCAGTTTTTTATTTTTGCGCTATAAACAAAAAAAGAGCGACAATTTTTAAAAAAAATATATATATATTTTTTTACTTTTTGTTATAATAAATATCCCCAAAAAATGTAAGAACATTAATTTCTTCCTCAGTTTAGACCAATATGTATTCTTCTACACTTCTTTGGGACCAGTGACATTTATACAGCAATCAGTGCTATAAAAAAAATACTGAGTACTGTAAAAATTACACTGGCAGGGAAAGGGTTAACACCAGGGGCACTCAAATGGTTAAATGTTCCCTAGGAAGGTTCCGGACCCACTGATTGGCTCCCCCACACGTGCTCACAGATCACTGTGTACGTGCCAGATGTGCAATGATGGCGATTCGCCCAGGAGAGCCAACCTACCACAGTACAACTGCGGCGGCTGGTCGGGAAGGGGTTAAGGGTCCATGCACACTGGGCTTAAAAAAGAGCCAGCTCTTTGCGTAGAAAAAAATGTTAATATATGTAGCCCTACCCACGGAGGAGCTGCTGGGTTGTTTTGGGAGGCATGTTACCTCTATTTCCTTTTGTCGTCTAGGGCAGTGTTTTTCAACTCCAGTCCTCAAGGCACACCAACATGTCAAGTTTTCAGGATTTCCCTCAGATAAAATGGCTGTGGTAATTACTAAGGCAGTGAAACTGTTAAAATCACCTGTGCAAAATAATGGAAAGCCTGAAAACATGACCTGTTGGTGTGCCTTGAGGACTGGAGTTGAAAAACACTGGTCTAGGGAATCAGATGAGGGTTGAGAAAAAGTTCAATGTCCACACTTTAGACTTCTTTTTCTTTGCTTTATTTGCTGAACTTGGTAGAAAAATAAAATAAGTAGTTGTAGAGGTGGAAAGGTAATAGGTAATAGGTTCAGGTGTATAACTTCTGTCCAGAAAACACTCCTGCTTACAGCAATACAGCTTTCGTCGCCACTTTAGCCAGAGTGGGTATTGCGCACCTGGATAGGCGTCTCTCACTAGCCTAGCAGCCGAGATGGCGCACGGAATATGGTACAGTCTCTGAGACAGACCTTCCCATAGATGGAGGTGTATTTGGTTCAAAATCCTCTCAACACAGGATTAAGCACGCGGATCTCTCCCGATTAAATTCTTGTGACACTCAGAACTAACAGGCGACCATTATTCACCCTTTCAGTAATAGTGCGTCCTTCGATGAAGTTCAAGGCCTCTCCTGAGATACCAGCCTCGTGCTCGGTGCTCTCCAAGATAGGTTCTTCATTGAGGAAAGAGAAAGGTTCCCAAGCGGGGTTATTAGGCAGCGGGATCAAAGGATTAAACAGTTTCCATATAAAACGATATTTATTGACCGATAATATCGGATATCACAGTGAGTATGGGTAAATGTTAAACAATATATAAAAGAGAGGGTACAAAGGTTTCTCAATCCTTGTTGCAGTAGACATAAATATTTATACATATCGTAAAGTTGCAGGTGAATGCACAATGTGGATTCCCGATGCGTTTCGACCGTTCGATCGGTCTCTTCAGGGGGACAGGCATTCTAAAATATGAATTGTAGGGGTTCAAAAGTATTACAAAGCATAAAAACATACATCATGGTGGGTCTATCACAATGATATAGTTACCGCTAAAACAAGGAATCAAGAATGCTGGTAACCGCTGGGAAGCCAAGGGGGGGTGGCCCTTAGGCTGCCTCCATCCTCCCCAATGCTCGAGGGCCTACAAGGAGCCAGAGTGTGGACACCCTCCAGGAGTTGGAGGAATCGGGAACTGCAATGGACACCCATAGAATTGTGTATGATTAGGAATACACAATTCCCCCAAGGAATCAAGCATGCTGGTCACCGCTGGGTAGCCCCCCCCCCCCCCCAGCGGTGACCAGCATGCTTGATTCCTTGTTTTAGCGGTAACTATATCATTGTGATAGAGATAGACCCACCATGATGTATGTTTTTATGCTTTGTAATACTTTTGAACCCCTACAATTTATATTTTAGAATGCCTGTGGCTTCCTCCCTCCAGGACAGACAGCACAGGACCACTCTGCAAACGTAGACCCAGTCTGACTACCAGGCCTACTAAGTAGATCACAACTCTGAACAAACATGGTCCTGGAGCCAGGAACACTTGAACACGCACCCCCTGCCAGGAGGGCCACACACACGGGAGGGGGGGGGGCAGATCCATGATCGACGACCCGGAACCAATGGCGTTAGTCCCTTAAGTGCCATCCTTGGCTTGGGGTGGTAATGGCACCCCAGACAACAATAGTGGTCACTCACAGTACAGCCATGGCTTGTCCAGTACAGCCATGGCTTGTCCATCGGACAAATTTCAAAGCATGCTTTGAAATTTGTCCTCTACAAACCTGTCCATCAGATCTGTCCGCTGCATGCGCGGAAGCATTTTAATTCCGGGTTTGGTGACGTGTGGAGATCAAAGAAGTATTACAGCTACTTCAAATCAAAAACGAACAATGAGAACATGAAAACAGCACTGCATTAAGGTAAAGAAAGCTGTTTAGCTAAAAAAAAATAATTCCTTTAGTGATCCTTTAAGGCAGTGCTGGAAAATAATGTTGACCACACAAAATATAGACACTTTAGACCTAATTTGTAAATGTTCTCTTTTGTTGCCAGCGGTGTACTCGCTTTTGTTGCCAGTGGTTTAGACATTAATGGCTGTGTGTTGAGTTATTTTTAGGGTACAGCAAATTTACACTGTTATACAAGCTGTACACTCACTACTTTATATTGTAGCAAAGTGTAATTTCTTCTGTGTCGTCACATGAAAAAAATATAATAAAATATTTACAAAAATTGTGAGGAGTGTACTCACTTTTGTGAGATATTGTATATGAGCGGATATTTCTCAGCATCCCGTGGGTTTTATTAGCACAGGGCCGATCCCAGGCGGGGTGCAACGGGTGCACTGCACCCAGGCGCAAGAGGGGGGGAAGCGCCAAAGTGTGAGGAGCAGGAGCACCGTTGGTTCCCTCCATCTAGTGTGCAGTGTCATCCTTACACTGCATCACTGGCGCCGCTGTCCCTGGCTGCAGTGGGAAGACCCACTTCAAGGATCTCACTAGGGGCTCCTGCTTCCCTGCACAAACTGGTTGCTAGCCACGAGCCGCTTTGTGTCTAGCAACCAGTGACGTCAGGAGAGAAGGAGAGAGCGGCTCCACAATGCACTGCAGAGGAGGATTTAACTTCCTACTCCTCCCTAGCTCCACCCACTTCCTCCCTGTAATGTTAGGAGTGATGAGCGCCGCGCCCGAGGAACGAGATTCAGAAACTGTGCTGCCTGCCTCCTCTCCCCTCGAGGTGCCTCAGATTCAGAAGAGGTTAGATCATTTCCATACTTTGTAGGCAGCAGCAGAACAGCCTGACATCGGAGCAGCTGTGTATGTGTGTGTGTAAAGAGAGAAGCTGCAGGCTGTCCCCCCTCCCTCTCCTCCTCATGCTGCTGTTCCCAGAACAGCCGCCCATTATGTTTCTTCCTCCTTTTCCTCCTATTGGCCAGCGAAAAATCAAAAAAGAGAAGAGGATTCTGGGAGATGTAGTCCCAATAGCTGTCTGGCTGGCCCTTTGCAATTCTAGGGGGGGGGGGCTAGGGGGGAACTGCTGCCCCCAGCATGCCTGAAGGGGAGGGAGAGAGAGCCAGGCTATGAGTGACAGGCTGCATCTGGTGACATTCATTGGTGACAAGTGACAGGCTGTATCTGGTGACACTCATTGGTGACAAATGACAGGCTGTATCTGGCGACAGGCATGGTGACAAGTGACAGGTTGCATCTGGTGACACTCATCGGTGACAAGTGACAGGCTGCATCTGGTGACACTCATTGGTGACAAGTGACAGGCTGCATCTGGTGACAGGCATGGTGACAAGTGACAGGCTGTATCTGGTGACAAGTGACAGGCTGCATCTGGTGACACTCATTGGTGACAAGTGACAGGCTGCATCTGGTGACACTCATTGGTGACAAGTGACAGGCTGTATCTGGCGACAGGCATGGTGACAAGTGACAGGCTGCATATGGTGACAAGTGACAGGCTGCATCTGGCAACCAGCATGGTGACAAGTGACATGCTGCATCTGGCAACAAGGCATGGTGACAAGTGCCCGTCTCTGTTCACTACCCTCTCTCTCAGCCCCCTCTCTCAGCCCCTCTCTCGGCCCCACCTCTCTGAGCCCCCCTCTCTGTCAGCCCATCTCTCTGTCCACTGCCCTCTCTCTCTCTCAGCCCCTCTCTCTCTCAGCCCCCCTCTCTCTAAGCCCCTCTCTCTCTCAGCCCCTCTCTCTGAGCCCCTCTCAGCCCCACCTCTCTCTCAGCCCCACCTCTCTCTCAGCCCCATCTGTCTCTCACCCCCCGCTCTGAGCCCTCCTCTCTCTCATCCCCTCTCTCTGTCCACTACCCTCTCTCTCAGCCCCTCTCTCTCTCTCAGCCCCTCTCTGAGCCCCTCCCTCTCAGCCCCTCTCTGTCCACTATGCTCTCTCTGAGCCGCTCTCTCTCTCAGCCCCCTCTCTGAGCCCCTCTCTCTCTCTCAGCCCCCTCTCTGAGCCCCTCTCTCTCTCAGCCCCACCTCTCTCAGCCCCTCTCTCTCTCTCAGCCCCTCTCTCTGAGCCCCTCTCTCTGTCAACTACCCTCTCGCTGAGCCCCTCTCTCTCTCTCTCAGCCCCCCTCTCTCTCAGCCCATCTCTCTCTCAGCCCCTCTCTCTCTCTCAGCCCCCTCTCTGAGCCCCTCTCTCTCTCAGCCCCTCTCTCTGTCAACTACCCTCTC
This sequence comes from Rana kukunoris, assembly GCA_029574335.1. Lineage (NCBI taxonomy): Eukaryota > Metazoa > Chordata > Amphibia > Anura > Ranidae > Rana > Rana kukunoris. The sequence goes on along the minus strand of CM056050.1, from coordinate 567,706,933 downwards.
TCTGAGCGCCTCTCTCTCAGCCCCCTCTCTGAGCCCCTCTCTGTCCACTACCCTCTCTTTGAGCCCCTCTCTCTCTCTCTCTCTCTCAGCCCCCTCTCTGTCCACTACTCCCTCTCTGAGCCCTCTCTCTCTCTCTCTTAGCCCCTCTCTCTGTCCACTCCTCTCTCTCAGCCCCACCTCTCTCTCAGCCCCACCCCTCTCTCTGAGCCCCTCCCTATGTCCACTACCCTCTCTCTTAGCCCTTCTCTCTCAGCCCCATCTCTGAGCCCCTCTTTCTCTGAGCCCCTCTTTCTATCTGAGATTCTCTCTCTCTGAGCCCCTCTCTCTCTCACCCTTACCCCCTCTCTCTTTCAGTCTCACCTCTCTCTCTCTTTCAGTTTCACCTCTCTCTCTTTCAGTCTCACCTCTCTCTCTTTCAGCCTCACCTCTCTCTCGTTCAGCCTCACCTCTCTCTCTTTCAGCCTCACCTCTCTCTCTTTCAGCCTCACCTGTCTCTCTTTCAGCCTCACCTCTCTCTCTCCCTCTCTCTCTCTCTCTCTCTGTGGTGGGCACTAATAGGCTGCATTTGGTGGACACTAATAAGGCTGCATTTGGTGGGCACTGGTAGGCTGTAATTGGTGAGCGATGGTAGGCTGCATTTGGTGGGCACTGATAAGGCTGCATTTGATGGGCACTGATAAGGCTGCATTTGATGGGCACTGATAAGGCTGCATTTGATGGGCACTGGTGAGGCTGCATTGATCTTTTGCACCATGTCTGCAGTCTCTGACCATCTCTTGTATCATGTTAGAAGTCTCTGACCATCTCCTGTATTATGTATGGGGGCTCTTTCTAAACAGACTCCCTAACAGAGGCCCTCTCTGTGTCCATTAGAAAGACCCCCCTCCAGGTCCAATTAGAGTACTATGCTTCTCTTCCTGTATTTTGTTTATTGTTAATAGATCATGGGAGGATCCCAGGGTAACGATGACTCATTAGGGGAGCATCTCTGTGTTTGAATCGTTGCCTTAGAAACATTTGTAAAGGGGGAGGAGTTAGTAAGGTGACCACGCCCTTGTAGGGGCGCCATAAATATTTCTGAACCCAGGCACCTGTGACCCTAGGATCGGCCCTGTATTAGCATGTGGAATTCTAATTAGAAGGAGGTGATGAGTGCAGTAATAACGAGAGGGCAGAAGTGAGGGTGATATGTACAGATTGTGGGGTGGAGAAGAGGGGTGAAGAAAAAAGAGTTGGGGGAAACTGTGAAAAGGAGAGGTAACAAGTGTATGTTTCAGAGAGATACAGTAAGAGAGATGACTTGGAGATGAGGTAACCTTCATCGGTGTTTTGTAAAGTCATTTGCTGTTGATGTTCACTTTGTGCAAATCACTAAAGTGTACAATAATTGCAGAAGTGCCACTTATTTAAAGTTCAATGATTCCGAGCATGCTTAGGATTTCTGTGCGTCGTAATTGCATACAGACGATTGGACTTTTCCCTTCCAAAAATTTGAGAACCAGCTCTCAAAATTTCAGAAATTTTGACAGAAAATGTCCGATGGGGCCTGCACATGGTCGGAATTTCCGACCAAAAGCTCACATCAAACTTTTCTTGTCGGAAATTGCAATCGCGTGTCTCCGAGCAAAATCATCACACACAATAGTACTAAGGAAGGGACTCCCCCATTAACTCTGACTGTGGGGAAATAAAGCAATTTTATTTCCTTTCCCCCATGGTGGAAGGAAATAAAATGACATAATCCATGGCCTGCCTAAGCAGATTGAGATGGACTTGCCAAGTGAATTAAAGCCGAACTCCAATTTATGTTTTTGTAATTATATCAACATTTTTTTTGTTCTGTTTTTTTTTGATAAAGGTTTTTAATAAATGAATAAAGGTTGACTATTGCAAGCACTCCTATCAATGTTAAATTGTTTGTCCTAACCCTATAAATTGATGGGTTTTGTTTTTTGCCATTTTTCTATTTCAGCTGTAAAGCGGTTCTTATTAAAATAAATATCCATTAATAACAATGCTAAAAAAAGCAAAAACAATCAAGTCAAAATGCCTTGATGATCCCTGATTAGGGTTGACTTGATGGTTGCTAGTATGCATATTGATCCAATTAATATGTTACATTTACAGGATTCCCAACAATATCCAGGAGATGAGCTCCGGCTTGGCGTATTTCAGTTTGCTATGAGATCAGTGGATATATTTCTACAAAGGATAATAAGACTCTAATAGGATTATGTTGTAATCCTGGAAACAGGACATGGTCCATATCTAGCCTAAACGAGGCTGCTAAGATTAATATGTATTTTCATGGCATTGATAGTTGAGGTAATGTTTAGTAAAAGATCTGCCACCAGCAAACAAATATTTTAGTGCAATTTGTGGAACCACTTGGAAGACATTTGAGCATCTCTTAAGATCTTTGCTGGGTATATGTTTTTTTTTTAAGGATCAAAATGTATTTATTTTCTAAGCATTAAGCATTTCCTTTTTAGGTTATCTTTACTGAAGATAATTTTTTTTATAGCTGAATGGTTTGGTCTAGTGGTTACATGCTACACTGTAAGCAAGCTGTTCCTTAGGGCCACCAAAGGGTGCTGTTTGGAGTTAGGACACCTACTATGCAGAAGCAGCTTAACCACTTAAGACCTGGACCAAAATGCAGGTAAAGGACCTTGCCCCTTTTTGCGATTCGGCACTGCGTCGTTTTAACTGACAATTGCGCGGTCGTGCGACGTGGCTCCCAAACAAAATTGGCGTCCTTTTTTCCCCACAAATAGAGCTTTCTTTTGGTGGTATTTGATCACCTCTGCGGTTTTTATTTTTTGCGCTATAAACAAAAATAGAGCGACAATTTTAAAAAAAATGCAATATTTTTTACTTTTTGCTATAATAAATATCCCCCCAAAAATATATAAAAAAAAATCATTTTTTTTTCCTCAGTTTAGGCCGATACGTATTCTTCTACCTATTTTTGGTAAAAAAAATCGCAATAAGCGTTTATCGGTTGGTTTTCGCAAAATTTATAGCGTTTACAAAATAAGAGATAGTTTTATTGCATTTTTATAATTTTTTTTTTTACTACTAATAGCGGCGATCAGCGATTTTTTTGGTGACTGCGACATTATGTCGGACACTTCGGACAATTTGACACATTTTTGGGACAATTGTCATTTTCACAGCAAAAAATGCATTTAAATTGCATTGTTTACTGTGGAAATGACAGTTGCAGTTTGGGAGTTAACCACAGGTGGCGCTGTAGGGGATGTGTGACCTATGTGTTGTGTTTACAACTGTAGGGGGGTGTGGCTGTAGGTGTGACGTCATCGATCGCGTCCCCCTATTACAGGGATGACGCGACCGATGGTACGGCCACAGAGAAGCACGGGGAAGCCATGTTTACACACGGCTCTCCCCGTTCTTCTGCTCCAGGGAAGGATCGCCGCACTGGAGCTTCGGACCGGGTCACGGGCGCGCGCCCGCGACCCACGGCTGGGTGCTAAAATCAACGTATATATACGTTGATGTGCCCAGCCGTGCCATTCTGCCGACGTAAATGTGCAGTAGGCGGTCCTTAAGTGGTTAAAGGGTTTGTAAAGGATTTTTTGTTATCTTAATAGCTTCCTTTACCTTAATGCAGTGCTGTTTTCATGTCCTCATTGTTCATTTTTGCTCTCAAGTTGCTGTAATTCTTCTCTGATCTCCACACTTCCTGGTTGTCTGTTTCCTGATGACCACAGTACTGGGAGATTTCTCTCTGTGGTCACTAACTTCAATGAGGTGTGATTACTGTGTGTCTAGTTTCTGGTTTCGTTTTCCAAACCATCACTGCTCTATGGCTCTGTATGCTCTGTAAGGCACAGAGGCAGGAAACAACATGCAAAAACGAAACTAGATGCAAAAACTAAACTAGAAACTGCAGGTACATTATATGATTGCATTTTATCTATTTTTAATTGCTTTTAAAAGGAATCAGTTAACTATTATGTCCCTATACCCTGTAAACAGTCATTTCAGCAAAAAAAAAAAAAATTCTTTACAACTCCTTTAACCACTTGCCTACTGTGCACCTACACCCCCTTCCTGCCCAGACAAAATTTAAGCTTCCGTCACTGCGTCGCTTTAACTGACAATTGCGCGGACACTAAAAGGATAATGGAGTCCTCCGCCCGCTGTCATTTGACAGTGGGCAGAGGACAAGTGGTTAAAGGGGTTGAAAAGGATAGTTTTTATTTTTTTTCTAAATGGTTCCTTTAAGCTAATGCATTGTTGGTTCACTTACCTTTTCCTTAGATTTCCCTTCTAAATGTTTTTCTCACTTCCTGTTTCTCCTCAGTAAACTTGCCCCCATCAGCTGTGGTTAGTCAGCCAGAACAGCTTTTTAAAGGGGTTGTAAACTATTTATTTTTTTAAATAACAAACATGTTATACTTACCTCCACTGTGCAGCTCGTTTTGCACAGATTGGCCTCGATCCACATCTTCTGGGGTCCCTAGGCGGCTGTCTCTGGTCCTCCCCGCAAGAACGCTCCCTCGCATTGTGTGGAGTCCTTGCTGGCGCGCTCCCGTGATACAGCACGTGGCCATAGCCGCTCACTGTATCACCCACCCCTCAGCGCGCTGCGTCATTGGATGTGATTGACAGCAGCGCCAGCCAATAGCTCCGCTGCTTTCAATCCATCCGCTTTAGCCAATCAACGGCCAGGCTGAGCGGGGAAGAGGATGTCGGGGCCGAGTGCGGGACTTTCGAGGGGTCAGGTAAGTATAATGGGGGGGCCGATATAGTCAGAAGTTTTTTCAAAAAAAAAAAAACTTTTACCTTTACAACCCCTTTAACAGCTTACTGAGAAGGAACAGAAAGTGAAAAATTCAGACAAAGAAAACAAAGAAAAAAAACATTTGGAAGGAAAATTGAAGGAAAGGGTAAGTGAACCAACAATACACTAGCTTAAAAGAACCTATTTAGAAAATAAAAAACAAACCTTTACAACCCCTTTAAAAAGAGGAGACCCTGTCTTTTTAAAGCGGAGGTCCCACGAAAAAAAATATATTAAAAGCCAGCAGCTACAAATACTGCAGCTGCTGACTTTTACTAAATGGACACTTACCTGTCCAGCGCGCCCACGATGTCGGCAGCCAAAGCCGAGCAGTCGCTCATCTCTCGGCTGCCCTCGCCGTCATCCTCAGTGAGGGAATCAGGAAGTGAAGCGTTGCGGCTTCACTGCCCGGTTCCCTACTACGCATGCGTGAGCGGCGCGGCACGTCCTCACTGGTCCCCATTGTCTCCTGGGACCAGTGTGTTTCTCAGAAGACAGCGGGGGGAAGGGGCGTGACTCCTGTGGGAGTCTATTCCAGAAAGTGGTTGCAAATACCTGTATTATACAGGTATCTGCACCCCTCCCCCCTGAAAGGTGCCAAATGTGACACCGAAGGGGGGTCCGAAAAGTGGAGGTTCACTTTTTGTGTGGACCTCCGCTTTAAGCATAAGGAAAGCAGGTGATATGTTCCTGAAGGTGTCAGAACATACCTGCAGCAGCTTTCAGTATCCTTCTTCAACAAAAAGCTCAGTGGCTCTGATCAAGCAAAGCTTTGACAATTTCTGATATCACAGAACAGTTTTTTTGGTGGTATGTGGGACTGTTTTAGACAACATCACATATGAATAAAAATCATTACAAAGATAAAAGCATGATACCATTTTGAGTGACAAAGTATCAGTATTCCCTATACAGAAGGTCTCCATGTTCTACACTTGTTTTAAATATCTTGTATAGCTTGTAGGTGTAGGGAATGGCCAATGTTTTTCACACACATCTTCATCAAGGGCAGGACGACCTTCATATAGGATATAGGGAAAAAAATTAATGCATATCTGCCAAGACAGGTCCATAGGCTGGGACTACTTTTTAATACTATGGAAATTGCATGGATAGGACCAGTTTACACAAAATCAAAGGCACCAATATCCCTGTAACGGTCACCACCATTTACGATCTTCCATCAATCCACCCAAGACAGCTTATCCGACAGTCCAACAATCCATGTAGACACAATCCATTCCATTTCCCAGAATAAAGACAAGACAAGCTCGGTTCTCTCTGGTTTCAAATTGTATGAATACTTTTAATGGTACACTCAGCTGGTTATATACAGTTTTAGAAACCAAGTGAACAATCAATCAACTCCTCCCACCACATCACACAATGAACTTCATACACATTCTTTTAGATAATGACATTCGGGTGAGTTAATTATCTCCCAGACGTCCCTACTACAACAGCTATTCACCTGCATAATACACATTCCTATGTCAGACGTTCAGGCACCGGTCTGACATAATTAACATGACCTAATTACTACACCTGAGAAGTCACATTCCACATTTATTCATCTATAGTATCTTCACACTATACAGTGTCATTAGCATACACAATGAACAGGTCTTGGAAGCAGACCTAATTTACACAATGAACACAGAATGCTGTCACAGCAGAGCACTTTAACATCCCATAATAGGCAGCCAGGCTGTCTACCAAGCTCCCATTCACATCTCTTCAGTACAGACTCAATTAGCATCTTAACAGCCTGTTACACAGAGGAATGAGTCACTATTGACCGGTAGGGTCAGAATAAGCCAACAACTTGTAATATCTCAAGAAATCCTGCAAACATGAATTATCATTTCTCAGTCACCCTATGCCCAAAAGGGGCACAGGGTGACCCTAGACCCAAAAGTCATTAGTGACACTAGCACAGGAGTACCCCCCATCCTTCAAAAGTCTCTGGGTGTCAAGGGCCATTCCGTTACAATCCCTTAATAAAGAACTAAAGGAAAATGTGGAAAATATGGAACTTTTCAGGTGCATGGACACATAATTATGCAGAGAAATGTTTTTCATAAAAATAATTTGTTACAAAATTTTAGATAATTACAAAAAAAAATGTTGATTAAAAACATACTGTTCAGTCGCATAATGTCATTCATCATGAATCCAGGTGAATGGGGGGAACTCTAGCCAGCCTTACATGTCTTAAAATGTCATTCATCAGACATGTTATTCAGCATGTTTCGCCTATTCAGGCCTATTTCAACCCCCCCCCCCTTTTTCTCATGTATTCCACTCCCAAGCTATAATTTAGTAGTAGTAAGTATTAGAGCCCTCTCAATAGTGAAATTATATTTAACTTTTGTTAATGTTCACTTTATCTAGTTATTATGTTTGGGACAAAAAATATACTTAACCACTTCCGGCCCATAGTCATATGACGTCCACAGAGGGGATCTCCCATCCCGGGTGAATGTCATATGACGTCCTGGGCTTTGTGAGGGGATATCTGAATGATGCCGCTAGAGGCATCATTCTGATATCATTGTTTGCCGGGGGCGATTCTGCACACCATAAGAGTGATCATAGCGGCGACTTGATCGTTCTTATAGGTGGCGGGAGAGCACACCTCCCCCCTCCCGCCGCCATCCGGTGCTTCCAGAATCGTCCAGCGCCAGATGATCACCAGTCATCTCTATGACTGTCGGAGGCCCGGAAGTAAACAAAGCCACGATTGCGGCTAGTAAGCATGAGATCGGTGAATTTATTTTTCACGCTCTCATGCTTTTCAGCCTGGAGGAGAGATGTGGGTTCTTTTTGACCCCGCATCTCTCCATAAAGAGGACCTGTCACACACTATGTTTACATTCCATGTAATAGGAATAAAAGTGATCAAAAAAAAAAAAAAATTAAAAAAAAGGGTAAAGATAAAAAAAAAATAAGTAAAAATAAATAAAAATAAAATATATATTTTTTCTAAACACCCCTGTCCTCGGTAGCTCGCACTCAGAAGCGAACGTGCACGTAAGTCCCGCCCCCGTATGTAAACGCCGTTCAAATCACATATGTGAGGTATCGCCGCGTGCGTTAGAGCGTGTGCAACAATTCTAGCACTGTACCTCCTCTGTACCTCCTCTGTAAGTCTAAACTGGTAACCTGTAAAAAAATTCAAATCATCACCTATGGAGATTTTTAAGTAACAAAGTTTGGCGCCATTCAATGAGTGTGCGCAATTTTTAAAGCGTGACATGTTAGGTATCCATTTACTCGGCGTAACATCATGTTTTATATTTTACCAAAAAATTGGGCTCTACTGTTTTGTTATTTTTTCAAAAAAAAGGCGTTTGAAAAATGATTGTGCAAATACCGTGCAAGTTAAAAAGTTGCAATCACCGCCATTTTATTCCTTAGGGTGTCTGATAAAAAAACATATATAAAGTTTGGGGGTTCCGAGTAGTTTTCTAGCAAAAGAATGATGATTTGTACTAGTAAGAGAGAAGAGCCAGAATAGGCCCGGTATGGAGGTGGGTATAAAAGCCCTGTGTTGAAGGGGTTACATTTTATTTTAATTTTCACCTAAATTTGTGGTATTGCATATAAATATTTACATTTTCTATGAACAAGTGGAGATCATTTCTGATTTTTACTAGGCTAACTTTAGCTGGATATTGTTTATAGAGTTAAGTTCAAGATACAATTTACCCAAGTAGGAGATTATGATGAGTCCTCGTCTTCTATGCCTACCAGTGCTGTATTTTGGCCTAGGCCAACAAGGCCTAGGCCTAGGGCGGCACTTTGCGGGGGGGGGGGGAGCCGGTGTTTGTTTACAGTAGCATTATCTGATGGGCACAGTGGAGGTATTTTATGGGCACAGCGGCATTATTTGATGGGCACTGTGGCATTATTTGGTAGGCACAGTACCAATATTTGATGGGCACAGTGGCATTATTTGATTGGCACAGTGGCAGCCTGTTTGATGGGGCACAGTGTCATTATTTGATGGGCACAGTGGTGGTATTTGATGGGTACATTACCGGTATTTGATGGGCACAGTGGGATTTTTTTGGTGGGCACAGTGGCATTATTTGATGGGGCACAGTGGCAGTATTTGATGGGCACAGTGGCAGCATTTGATGGGGCACAGTGGCGGCATTTCATGGGGCAAAGTGGCGGTATGTGATGGGGCACAGTGGCGGTATTTGATGGGCACTGTGGCAGCATTTGATAGGGCACCGTGGCAGTATTTGATGGGGCACAGTGGTGGTATTTGATGGGGCACAGTGGTGGTATTTGATTGGGCACAGTGGCGGTATTTGATTGGGCACAGTGGCTGCATTTGATGGGACACAGTGGCTGCATTTGATGGGGCACAGTGGCTGCGATTGAGGGCACAGTGGCTGCAAAAAGTTTGAATACCAGCCACCACTGGCATGCACAAAGTGATCCATGCATGCTGAGAAATCAATGCAAACTCATTAAAGAGGAGTTACGCCCCCAGACCCCCTCCCCTGTGAAATGTTTTAAAGTCAACAGCTACAAATATTGTAGCTGCTGACTTTTAAAATGACGTAATAATATTATATATTACCTGTCCAGGGTTTCCGTGATGTCGACACCATCATTCATGGTAAGGGAAACCGGTTCCCTACTGCACATGTGTGAAGTGTGTTGTGCTTTCTGAATGGCCCAGTGGAGGAAGGAGGAAGAGGGCCGAACTTTAGAGGGGGGTGCATGAGTTTAGTCAGGCCTAGGGCAGCAGAAAACCTAAATACACCACTAATGCCCTACACTATGATAAAGGTCCATGTCAAGTTACAACTAAGAAAAGACAGTCTAAAATCAGAACTCATTTCTAAACTAAAGATTATAGACATATACATATAGTACAAAACAAAAAATAAATTGACCCAAACAATCATAGCTTACTTTAAACTTTTCTTAGTTTGGTCTTGGGAAGACTTGTTAAAGGTTTATTTTTGATCTATTATACTACTCTTTTTTTCCTTTTCTTTTTTCTTAACTTACCAGCACAAGTCACTGCACTATGCAGTCCGGTAAAGTGTATTTGTTTTCAAAACACAACATAATGTTCACATATTATAAGATCCCTGGGATGTTGCACCATGGGGAAATTACGGCTCACAAAGCCATTTTGCAGGTAATGTGTCATATCAGTGATGTTCAACATGAAAATTGCAACAGAAGGGCTGGGAGAACAGGAACGGAAGACAAACAGATCAGAGGGATGCTAAGTATAACAGGGAGGCACACAGAGACAAGACATTTAAAGGTCTAGTAACCAGTACAGGTATAATCCTATTTTGCTGCAATGAAAAAAATTAATTTGTCACTTACACCTGTACTGTCATCCATTACCATTAACACGTTTTCCAATTGCTTCCGAGTTACATTTACTACAACATGGTATTAAATGTACATTTTTATCTTTACTTTGGCATACATATTTTTATTATAATTATATTCTCATAATATCCTTTTCATTCTTTGTTAAACGCAGTATTATTATTATTATTATTATTATTATTCTTCATTAAATGTTATATTATTATTATTATTATTATTATAATTAATAATAATAATAATAATAATAATAATAATAATATGTATTTATTATTATTTAGTATTATATTTATTTTGTATTGTTATTATTATTATTATTATTATTATTATTATTATTATCAGCTTGAAATTTGTCCGCTGGAAGCCTGTCCGTCGGACATGTCCGCTGGTTAGTACGCCTAATGGATTCGACGCATGCGTGGAAGTATTTTACTTCCTGGAGTGGTGACGTGGTGGCGTCAACGTCACCGCCACGTCACCGCGTTCACTGGCCGAGGGGATTTTCATCCGATGGTGTGTACACACCGTCGGACGTAAATCCGGAGACATGTCCGCTGGAAACGGTCCGTCGGACATGTTTCAGCGGACATGTCCCTCCGTGTGTACGCGGCCTAGTGTTCCGGTGAATTTAAACTATTTGTTTTTCACGTTTATTTTCATTTAATTAATATTTATATTAATTCATTAATTACACACATGGTCTAAATTTTTGCGCTGACTGCACCCCTGTTTTTTCTATAGATTCGAATATAAAAAAATAGAATAAAATGGAAAAAAAAAAACACAATAAATACTACTTTTACTAATACTGTATGTAGCACCCTGCTCCCAATTATTCTAAATTTAGGGGGTGTCTGAGCCAATAGTGAGCTCAGACTCTGTGGAATTTCATTCAAATTAGCCTCTGTTCTGGCTATAGTTGTGCTTGGTAGGATTTTCCCTGTTGCCTGTAGGTGGCGTTACCACCCCAGGCCCATGTTGGAACTCAAGCGAACCATGGTATGTTAAAGGGTCACTAAAGGATTTTTTTTTAGCTAAATAGCTTCCTTTACCTTACTGCAGTGCTGTTTTCATGTCCTCATTGTTAGTTTTTGCTTTGATGTTGCTGTAATTCTGCTCTGATCTCCACACTTCCTGGTTGTCTGTTTCCTTATAACCACAGTACTGGGAGCTTTCTCACTATGGTCACTAATCAAGGAGGTGTGATTACTGTGTGTAAACTGAAACTGGGTTGGTGCTGAGGGGTTTTAGACAAACCATCACTGCCCTCTATTGGCTCTCTGGCTCTGTACATCAGAGAGACAGGAAATAACAGCAAAAACGAAACTAGAACTGTAGGTTGATTATATGATTTTTATCTATTTTTAATCATTTTTAAAAGGAATCAGTTAACTTTATTGTCTCTATACCCTGTAAACAGTCAATTCAGCCCAAAAAATGGTTTCCTTTAGTGGCCCTTTAAGTGACCCTTCTTGGCAGCAGCCCAGTGGTAGTTGTGCCCCACTGTGCATGATGGGCAGGAATACTTAAGGGGCAGACGCCGTGTTTCGGGGTCCTTCACGTCGTGACCCTCCTGGCGCGAGGTATGTGTGTGTGATTCCAGCCCTGGGACCACGTTGGTCCAAGGCTGCATCTCTATTCAGTGGGCCCAGCTGTGCTGGCTGGGGCCTATGATTCAAGAGGGGATCCCTAACGATCCATTCAAGTGGGGGAAGCTGCTTAACGAAGGAAACCGGGGGAGGACCTGCCCTGGAGGAGACCAAGCAAGGCAAGCTAATGTCTCGGAATAGGCCTGTTGACTTCATTAAAATGAGGATCCATTACTCTATTGGTCTTACAGTCCGCCGGGTCGGCTTAAAGGCTCTTTTACTGTAAGGCTGGAAGTTCGGGACTAAAATCCTGTGGCAGAGGATTCCTGGCTATCCATTTTCCGTTCTCAGACAGTCTGTGGCAGAGACTGTTCTCATACTGTCGGTGCATCATCCCGGCTGCTAGGCCATGTGAGAGGGGTCTATACGGGTGAGCAATACCCACTCAGGAAAGAGTGGTGAATACTGGAACTTAAATACTTTTTTGTGCATTTTGTACGGCGTACCTGAACCCTCCTCTTCTCTCTACACTCTCTACTTCCTTCCTTCCTTCACAAGTTGAACAGTTGAAGGTTTTACATCTGGTGTGGACATTGCAATTTCTGCAGACTTTTTTCCTTAGACAACAAACTTAGAGGTAACGTGCAAAACCCGGGGGTAGTGCTCAGGGCCGCCATCAGGAATTTTGGGGCCCCTTACACAGCTTCAGGCATAGGCCCCCTGGAGCAGAGAACCGGGGGGGGGGGGGGGGGGTGCTGCCGCCTGAAATTAATATAAAAAAAGGGGGGTAGCCATCGGGGGGCCCTGGAGACCTCTAGGCCCTTTAATAAAAAATAAAAAATAGATATATATAAACAAAAATTAAAAAAACATTTTGAAAAAAAAAGGGGTTTGACACATGGGGCCCTGGGGAACTTTAATAAAAATATATCTATATATAAAAATAAAATAAAAAATAAAGAAATAAAATAATATAAAAAACATGTAAAACATTTGTATAAAAAAAGGAGGGTTGGCATCGGGGGGCCCTGGGGACCTCTGGGCCCTTTGATAATAATAATAATAATAATAATAATAATAATATTATATATATATATATATATATATATATATATATATATATATATATATATATATGTAGCACTGACCCCCGCAGGAGCTGCTGATTAAATTTTGGGCCTGCACTCTAACTACAACCCCAATGATAAGGCTCAGTCCCCTTTACACAGCTGTGGTGCAATACAATACAATACTGTACAATGTGATACCAGATACCTGTTTGTAACTTCAGGATCCACGAGCGGCACCTAGAGTGAATAAAGCAATACGCCACAACCCTGGTATGCTTAAACAGTAGTATTCTTTTACTGTTGATAATTGGCAAGTAAAGAAACACCAGTACATAAACTGTGCTATCCTCCTAACATGGGATGAGAGCACAATTAAAATTAAATCTATACAGCAATCAAATGGCAAACAGTATACCTGCAGGTATATGAATAAGAAAATAAAACTAAGCCTAGGAGCTCCCCCTACTTTGTAAGGTAACCGTGAGATCTCACAAAAAAAAAACAAAACAGTCAGTTCTTGATCTTCTTTCTTCGCTAGCTAATAATGTTTCCCAAGTAATTTGTAATCCAAACAAAACGAGTAAACTTCCTGAAAAAGAAATGTCTCCGCAATGAGTGGGTTAACTGCCTTGGCCTTCTGGAGAGCGTCCCGAACAACTAGGCCTTCAACCTTCCTAAAGGCAACCCCTCCGCTTCTTCTTGGAAGTATGTAGTGAGGCCTGTGTGTTAGTCTAATGGCGTGTGAGGCATGACAAACTGTGGGCCGTAACCCACTCACCTAATTGGACACAGGCTCCGTACAGTCTCGCGACCTCCTCCCGTGGCTCCGTCTGCTGGATCAAACACCAGGCCAACTCTGCTGGGGGACTCCCGTCCTCCGATGCTCAATGGAAATGTCCGTGGGCCTTGCTGTTCGGTCCCGTCTCCTCACAGATCCTCTCCGGCTGCCCATGCGGTTCCAAAGGGACCTAAGATGGCTGCTCCCACTCCTTATATAGCAAATCCCAGCATGCACTGCGCAAGAAATTGTTCCTGGGTCTTTGATCAACTTCCTATTTACAAAGGTCAAATCTGAGAACCAATAGTCTTTCTTCAATATTTATCAGATAGTGGAACCCTTCTTGCATTAACAACAATTGGCCACTAGATGGCTCCAAACACTCAACAATCTCAATGTCCATGAATGCCATTTAGGGAATGCAATATACACATTTATGTACTATATATATACATCAGCGCTACACACTCCCCCTACTTTGTCTCTTTTGGTCCCCCAAAGAGGTCCAAATTGCTAATCCTATCTTGCATTCTAGTTTCTATACGTTCACACAAAACGGACAGAGGAGCTTCCCACCAATTGTCATACAGTGGGAAGCTATCCTGTGCACCCACAGCTGATACTACCATGTCTGGTACAGATGTGTCAAGGGGTGAGCTGGGGCTGTCCCTTACTAAATCAAGAGTAGAGGGACTAGGCAGTTCAAAGTTTCTTCTGCTCACAAACTGTGAGGCTTCAGAGCATTCGCCCAATGTGTCATAAGTCAGTCTGCGTGGTGGGCGAATGTCTCTCTTTGCTCTGGGCACTTTTGGAGTGTCCATTCCTTCTGGGCCAAGGTCATCATTCCGTTCAATGCTTAAGGGTGGGGAATGAATGGAAGCACTGGGCTCTCCTACAGAGTGAGTGGTCGGCACAAATTCCGGGGCCTCTGCCCTAAGAGTTCCATTATCATCCTCCTCTACCTCCGAAAGGACATCAGCATCTGTTTCTGAATCTTCAGGAAGCCACAGCCAGCTCATCTCCACTCCCTCATCCTCATCTATAGAAGGTGCAGGTTGGGACCTGGTTATTGGTCTACACACATCAGTGGGTGTAGATTCCTTCTCTGTGCTTGTCCTGACTGCCTCGGTGAGAGGTAAGAGGTGATTCCGGTGCCATGTTTTTACCGGCCCAGTTTTTCCTTCTGGCTTGATCTCATACACTGGGAGCCCTGGAAGTTTCCTGCACACAACAAATGGCTGTGATTTCCAGCGATCAGCCAACTTGTGTTTGCCTGGAATGCCTAAGTTCCTCAACAAGACCCGGTCACCTGGCTGAAGATCCTGGACTCTCACTTTCAGGTCAAAGTTCCTCTTGTTCCTCTCCCCCCTGGAATCCGAGGTGGCGTGAGCCTGCTCGTAAGCTGTCTTCAGGCTCCGCCGTAGTCTGTCCACATACCCTTTATGGGAGGCCTCGGAGGTGTGGTCCAAGGAGGAACCAAACGCCAGGTCCACTGGCAATCTTGCTTCACGGCCAAACATCAGTCGGTACGGGGAATATCCAGTGGCATCACTTTTGGTACTATTATAGGCATGGACTAATGCAGCAATGTGTTTACTCCAGTGAGGTTTTTGCTCGGCAGTCAAGGTCCCCAACATGTTCAAGAGAGTCCTGTTGAACCTTTCCGGTTGGGGGTCCCCTTGTGGGTGGTAAGGAGTAGTCCTGGACTTTTGTATGCCTAACAGATCCAACAGCCTTTTGATTAGTCTGCTCTCAAAGTCCCTTCCTTGGTCTGAATGTATGCGTTGAGGCAGGCCATAGTGTACGAAGAACTTTTCCACGAGAGTCTTTGCTACTGTGGTTGCTTGCTGATCCCTAGTAGGGAAAGCTTGAGCATAACGGGTGAAGTGATCTGTCACCACTAAGATGTCACCTTGCCCACTCAGATCGGATTCCAGACAAAGAAAGTCTATGCAAACCAGGTCCATTGGGCCCTGACTCTCTAAATGGCCCATTGGGGCAGCCCTCTGGGGCAATGTCTTCCGTTGGATGCATCTGAGGCAGGAGTGACAGTAGCTCTCCACTTCTTTTCTCATGTGAGGCCAGTAGAACCTATCCCTTACTAGTTGGAGAGTTCTCTCGGCTCCCAAGTGTCCATGGTGATCATGTAAAGCAATCAGTACCGTCTCTCTGTGCTTTTCAGGCAAGAGTAACTGCCACCTTGCTTCTGGATCATCAGAGGGGCCCCTTCGGTAGACCACCCCTTGCTGCAGCTGCAAATGATCCCATTCTCTCAATAACACCTGGGCTTCCCTCTCAGGACTCTTCCGCAGTACATCAGGCTGTCGACATTCCAATGCTTCAAGCACCAGCCCACACAGTGGATCTTCCTGCTGATCTCTCCTGAGATCCTTCCTGGATAACTTGGGTAGGCCCTCCTGTGTGACCTGGGAGACGTTACAGTAGCACCTGGGTACTGCCGCTGAGGATACTCCTACTTCTTCAGCTCTGGCTCCACCTCTCTGGTACTGACTTGTGCCCTCCCATAGGGCCCTCACTCCTTCTGGAGTAAGCTGGGTCCATTCTTCCAAGGGGTCATGGGGTCTTCTTGACAGGGCATCCGCATCTCGGTTACCAACTCCTGGTCTGTACTTCAGGCTGAAGGTAAAGGCTGAGAGAGCAGCTAACCACCTGTGACCGGTGGCATCCAGCTTTGCAGTGGTGAGTAGATATGTGAGGGGGTTGTTGTCCGTCTTGACCACAAATTCAGCCCCGTAAAGGTAGTCCTTCAACTTGTCCACCACTGCCCATTTTAAAGCCAGAAATTCAAGCTTGTGAGTTGGATAGTTTCTTTCAGCAGGGGTCAGACTTCTACTCACATAGGCAACTGGCCGTAAGTGCTCTTCATGCTCCTGGTAAAGCACTCCCCCCAGCCCGTCGCGGCTGGCATCCACATGTAACTCATATGGTTTGGCAGGGTCTGCATAGGCCAACACTGGGGCAGTAGTAAGACTCCACTTCAGCCTCCTGCAGGCCTCTTCACATTCTGGAGTCCACTGATCCTGGATGGACTCTTTCTTCCTTCTAGACCCCTCTTTAGGCTTTTTCGGCTGACCCGCACTTTCACCAGCTTCTTCCTGCTTCTTTAAGAGTTCAGTGAGTGGGTGGGCTATTTTTGCGAATCCCTCTACGAATCTTCGGTAGTATGAGCAGAAACCCAAGAATGACCTGAGCTCAGTTACGTTGGTGGGCCTGGGCCAGGAAATGACAGCTTCTAGTTTCTCGGGATCAGTTGCCACTCCTTCTTCAGACACAATGTGTCCCAGGTAACTCACCGAGGGTTGGTAGAACTGGCACTTCTCCATAGAGAGTTTCAGGCCTTCATCATGAAGTCTCTTCAAGACCTTCTCAAGGCGTTCTTCATGTTCCTCCAACGTCCTCCCAAAGACTATGACATCATCCAGGTATACCAGAACTTCAAGGAGATTCATGTCACCCACTGTCTTCTCCATCAACCTCTGGAAAGTTGCTGGGGCCCCAGTCAGGCCTTGCGGCATCCGGTTGAACTCAAAGAACCCAACTGGGGTGATGAAAGCGGTTTTTTCCTTGTCTTCAGGGCACATAGGAATCTGGTAATACCCACTCTTCAGGTCCAGTACGCTGAACCACTTTGCTCCTGACAGACTCTGTAAGGCATCCTCAATTCGGGGTGTGGTGTACTGGTCTGGGATGGTCCTCCGATTCAGGGTCCTGTAGTCAATGCACAGGCGTAGGGACCCATTCTTCTTCCTGACCACTACTATAGGGGAGGCGTAGGGACTCCTGGACTCTCGGATAATGCCCGTCCTCTTAAGTTCAGCCAATTGTTCCCTCAAGTCTTCCAGATCTCCTAGGGGGATCCGCCGGACCCTTTCCCGAAATGGCTTGTCTTCCTCCAGACGAATTCGATGGGTGGCACTCTTTGCCAATCCTACGTCAAATTCACTTTTCGAGAAGGCTGCTCTCCATCTCAGCAGTTGGGCTTTGGCCCTTTCCCGCCATGCAGGAGTAAGAGGCGTATTTTTTGGGCTGAACTCTTCTTCAGGGATTTCTGGGGCTGACCCTCCTTTCAAACCTCCTGGTTCGACTGGAACAGCCGGACTGACCTGTCCCAACAGTAGCCTGGCTGGCACTCTCACTGGCACTGTCGCTGTGTTGCGGACACTGACTGGAACTTTGCCGTGAGTTCTCTCCAATACTCTGGTGGGCAACACTTCATTGATGAGTTCTAGTCCGTTTCTCCCCTCTTTGCGGTTTTCCAGGACAATGAAAGGGCCTGGTTTCTTCCAGCTCAATTTGACCGAGGCTTTTAGGCAGATTACTTCACCCGGCTGGACTATTTTCTCTCCTTTGTTCAGCAGCCAGATTTTTCCCACTCCCTCTTCAGGAGCCTTCTCCTCCTGTATAAGGTCTCGGTATGTCTGAGCCAACATGGGATGTATTTCAGTGGGGCGGGTATCCTTCTTAATTACCAGCGGTGCAAGTAGTCTCCTCACTAAGTCAGTGTTTGTCCCAATGATAAGAGAGCTCTTGTCAGCTCCTGGAGGACGAGGACACACTATGGCCAATGTGTCAAAGGTCTCCGTCTCTCCCACTGTACTTGGGTCGAAGGTGAGTCTGACTGGCAGGTAACCATCATATGGAAAGTTCTGAGTGCCCAAACCCCATATCTCCAACTCCTCCAATTTCCGTAGTGGCAGGTGCTTGAGATGCTTGTCATAGAAGTCCCTGTATAATAAGGTTACTTGGGCTCCAGTATCCAGCAGGGCTTTTGTGTAGATCCCTTCCACTTGGATGGGGACAATTGGGGAAGGTCCCACCAGCTTGGGAGGAAATCCACTGGTAGCTGTACCCTTAGCCTGCTTTGTGGCTCGGACTTTGGCCTTTGAGGGCCTCTTTTTCTTCTGCCCCGCCTTGTTGGTGGCTCCAGTGGGCCGTGGCACGTGAGTCGGTGTGGAGTTCGCTACTGCACCCGGGCGCCCAGTTGACTCCTTCACTGGGGCCCTCTGAAGTTTCCCTCCGACTGATGTGGGTTTTCCTCGGGTAGTGGGCTGGGGCACACTCGCCTGAAATGTCCCATCCCTCCGCATTTGAAACAGACTCTTTGTGTTTGTTTCGGAGGGCTGGTAATGGTGGTAGCTTTTGGAACCTTCCTTGGCATAACTCCTTCTGCCTTTAGTTTCACCAGCTCAGTCATCATCATGGCCATCATCTCCAGTATCTCCTTCTGGGTCTGCATAAGCCTCTCCAGCTCCGTCTGACTCGCGGGTGGGTGGTGTACAGATGAAAACCGTGATCCCTGGTCAACGGTTGCCGCCAGCACATTCAACTCCTGGGTGTCTGGGGGGACACCTACCTGCTGTATTTTAGCACTTGTGGTGTTTGAAGCTTGAAGCTTTCTCTGTTTCTGGTCTCTCTCAATCTCCATCTTATCCACTTCGTTCACTTTTTCAAGAAGGACCTCGTCTGGAGTTAAGGGATCTTCCAAGTACTGCTTCAAGTGGAGCTTGACATAGTCGCTCCTCAGCCCCGTGGTCACAGATCTCCGGAATTTCTTCTGTACCAGCTCAGCTCCAAATTGTTCCCCGCTCCCTCTCTCTCCTGAGGTAAACAGCAGGCGGTCCTTGAGTTCAATGGCCCGAAACAGAAAGTTCTGAGGAGTCTCTTTACTGTCCTGTGCAATATTTATCAGTTGGTGGAATAGCTCTGTGGCATCTTCCTCCTCATAGTAACTTTTTAGAATCCTCTTAAGCTGGTTCAAAGTCAAATCACTCTTTCTCTCTAACATGCCCCTAACACTTGAGCCTGGGCTGATGGCGTGGATCACAGCCTCTCTGATTTCCGATTCCAGATATCCTTTTTGTAGCCCCAGCTCTATTTGGTGTAGGAGGCCGGTGTAAGACAGTTTGCCCTTCTGTCCCTTTTCTCCTATCTGGCCATCAATGCGGAAATCCTTCCTAATAGTTACTTCTTGCAGATAGCCCCTGCTGCGTCTTCTTGGCTCCCTCCTTGGGTTTGGTGTCATCTGGCCAGCTCTCTTGTCTTCTGAGCCGACGCGCAGTCCATCCATGCGATCTGCTATGATGCTGGATGTCTCCTGAAACTTTTCCTGTATTTCACGGTATTGTCGCTGTAACTCAGCCAGTTGTTGTTCCGCCTGCCGCTGGGCGGCGGC
The DNA here is from genome assembly GCA_029574335.1 of Rana kukunoris. Lineage (NCBI taxonomy): Eukaryota > Metazoa > Chordata > Amphibia > Anura > Ranidae > Rana > Rana kukunoris. Next base: position 567,687,120 of record CM056050.1, on the reverse strand, counting down.
TCCTGCGTTCCTGTCTAGGGGTTCTAACTGCTTTTTGCAGGGGTGTGTCAGGTGAAACACTGTCTTCTCGGACAATTTTATGGTGGCACCGTGGAAATTTTCAGGAACACCCCGTCCCCACTCTATCAGGGCATAGGTGCAATCAGTCCCAAAGTCTGGTTTCACTGCAACCACGTAGGCCTTTCTGTCTGGAGACAATGTCTGTACCACCTCTTTGATTTGCTTCTTCTCCCAGTAGCTCCCTGGGAGTTCAATGGCCACGCTTGCTTCTGAGCGTGTCCCTTCTGCTTCGCACCAACGGACTACTGTGATGGGGTCCATGGTGACCTCAAGGGGGGGGGGTGGGTTTCTTGTAGAGTGACAGGATCCCGGACGAGCCCCCACGTGTAGCACTGACCCCCGCAGGAGCTGCTGATTAAATTTTGGGCCTGCACTCTAACTACAACCCCAATGATAAGGCTCAGTCCCCTTTACACAGCTGTGGTGCAATACAATACAATACTGTACAATGTGATACCAGATACCTGTTTGTAACTTCAGGATCCACGAGCGGCACCTAGAGTGAATAAAGCAATACGCCACAACCCTGGTATGCTTAAACAGTAGTATTCTTTTACTGTTGATAATTGGCAAGTAAAGAAACACCAGTACATAAACTGTGCTATCCTCCTAACATGGGATGAGAGCACAATTAAAATTAAATCTATACAGCAATCAAATGGCAAACAGTATACCTGCAGGTATATGAATAAGAAAATAAAACTAAGCCTAGGAGCTCCCCCTACTTTGTAAGGTAACCGTGAGATCTCACAAAAAAAAAAAAAAAACAGTCAGTTCTTGATCTTCTTTCTTCGCTAGCTAATAATGTTTCCCAAGTAATTTGTAATCCAAACAAAACGAGTAAACTTCCTGAAAAAGAAATGTCTCCGCAATGAGTGGGTTAACTGCCTTGGCCTTCTGGAGAGCGTCCCGAACAACTAGGCCTTCAACCTTCCTAAAGGCAACCCCTCCGCTTCTTCTTGGAAGTATGTAGTGAGGCCTGTGTGTTAGTCTAATGGCGTGTGAGGCATGACAAACTGTGGGCCGTAACCCACTCACCTAATTGGACACAGGCTCCGTACAGTCTCGCGACCTCCTCCCGTGGCTCCGTCTGCTGGATCAAACACCAGGCCAACTCTGCTGGGGGACTCCCGTCCTCCGATGCTCAATGGAAATGTCCGTGGGCCTTGCTGTTCGGTCCCGTCTCCTCACAGATCCTCTCCGGCTGCCCATGCGGTTCCAAAGGGACCTAAGATGGCTGCTCCCACTCCTTATATAGCAAATCCCAGCATGCACTGCGCAAGAAATTGTTCCTGGGTCTTTGATCAACTTCCTATTTACAAAGGTCAAATCTGAGAACCAATAGTCTTTCTTCAATATTTATCAGATAGTGGAACCCTTCTTGCATTAACAACAATTGGCCACTAGATGGCTCCAAACACTCAACAATCTCAATGTCCATGAATGCCATTTAGGGAATGCAATATACACATTTATGTACTATATATATACATCAGCGCTACATATATATATATATATATATAAAATATAAAAATAAAAGAAATAAAAAAATATATAAAAATGTATTTATTTTTTATATAGAAAAAGGGGGGTTCTCATCTGGAGCCCTTTAAATTAAATAAACAAATAAATGTATTTTTTTTTAGGGGGTTCCCATCCAGGCCCCTGGGGACCCCCGGGCCCCTTACAGGTGTACTGCCTGTACCCCCCTGATGGTGGCCCTGGTAGTGCTACATGTACAAAAAATATCTGTATGACTAATTAACATCTGTCTCAGTGTGTACCAGCGCACACCAAAACATCTTTCACAGTGTACCATTGCAAAAAAACTCTGTAATACTAGTGTCCCAGCAACATCTGATATAAAAACTGAAAAATGGCACAGGCAGGAAAGAAATGTCCAGTAGTATTCAGGTGTTTAAATGAAATGTATATATGCATTGTACAAGGGCTACCTGAGTGGACAGAAACAACAATCCAATATTCAAATTGTTACTAATTCCAATTGATTCGAATTTGAAAAACAAAATCAAACTAAGTACATCATATTTCTGCTAAAGAAAAAAATGATGGTTATTCTTCCTTTTTTTAAAGGTTGTCTCTAGGTCAGGTGTACTACTCGTGCCCCATAAACATCTGCCACAATGTATTTGTACCCAAAAACATCTGCAGTAGTGATAGTGTTTGTCCGATCAACATCTGTCAGAGCTTACCAGTGCCACCAAGCAGCTGTCACAGCAGGCCTGTTCCAGTGTACAAAAACATCTGTACGACGATCAACATCTGTCTCAATGTATACCAGCACTCACCGAAACATCTGTCACACACAGATTTGGTTGAAATGTTTGTTTTCTAATGTGGTTTTAATGTTTATTAATGCGATTAAAATGTTTTCTAATGTGGTTGAACTGTATATTAATGTGGTTGAAATGTTTTCTAATGAGTGTTGTAATGTTTTAGAATGTGCAGTGGCGTCATTAGGGTTGGTGTCACCTGGTGCGGTATAACATGGTGTCACCCCGCCCCCCAATATTCCCCCCCCCCCCCTAATAACACTGCATATATTGGCAACAGTAGTGCCATTAATAACTATTAATCAACTAGCAAATTTGAATAACAAAATCATATGAAAATAATAGAATTCAAAGCTTAAACTGTTAAAGAACTGTATTTATTTTAACTGTGCCATGCCAAACTCAGCCACTGTGCCATCAATTGTTACCACTGTGCCCAGCAATTGTCACCACTGTGCCCAGCAATTGTCACCACTATGCCATGTCATCAAACGCAGCCACTGTGCTATGCCAAACGCAGCCACTGTGCCATCAATTGTTACCACTGTGCCATCAATTGTCACCACTGTGCCCAGCAATTGTCACCACTATTCCATGCCATCAAATGTAGTCACTGTGCCATCAATTGTCACCACTGTGCCATCAATTGTCGCCACTGTGCCCATCAATTGTCATCACTGTGCCATGCCATCAAACACAGCCACTGTGGCATCAATTGTCGCCACTGTGCCCATTGTCACCATTGTGCATCAAATGTCACCACTGTGCTCATCAATTGTCACCACTGTGCCATGCCAAACGCAGCCACTGTGCCATGCCATCAAATGCAGCCACTGTGCTATCAATTGTCACCACTGTGCCCAGGAATTGTCAGCATTATGCCATGCCATCAAACATACCCACTGTGCCATCAATTGTTACCACTGTGCCATCAATTGTCGCCACTGTGCCCATCAATTTTCACCACTGTGCCATGCCAAACACAGCCACTGTGCCATCAATTGTCACAACTGTGCCATCAATTGTCACCACTGTGCCATCAATTGTCGCCACTGTGCCCATTGTCACCATTGTGCCATAAATTGTCACCACTGTGTCCATCAGTTGTCACCACTGTGCGATGCCATGCCAAAGCCAGCCACTGTGCCATCAAACGCAGCCACTGTGCCATCAATTGTTACCACTGTGCCCAGCAATTGTCACCACTGTGCCATGCCAAACGCAGCCACTGTGCCATAAATTGTCACCACTGTGCACAACAATTGTTGCCACTGTGCCATGTAAAATGCTTGACAGCTTGCAATATCTCTGTGGACACCCCCCCCCCCCCACCTGTTCTTATTATGCTTGCCTCGGCCAGCAGTGGACTCTGTGGACACCCCCCCACCTGTTCTTATTATGCCTGCCTCGGCCAGCGGTGGACTCCCAGCCCCCCCCCCACACGCGCACCTGTACCTATTATGTCACGGCCGGCGCCAGCCAAAGTCTGGAGACAGAGGACTGGTGTGGTGTGGGCAGCAATCATGACAGCAGGTCCCAGGTGCAGCCGTTGAGCCGCGCCGCACGGGAGGACAAACTGAAAGTACTGTGTGTGACGTGACTGACGTCACATCATCACACAGTGCAGTATGACAGGCACAGGCTGAGCTCTGCTGAGGCTCGCCTCACCGCTCGCTAGGAGGAAGTAGGAGGACAAAGTCCAGTTGGACAGAGCCAGACACACACGCGGCGGCGCTGGGCATGTCAGCAAAAATAAATAAAAATAATTAAAAAAAATATCCCCAATGTCGGAATGGTGTCACCCCTCTAGCAGGTGTCACCCAGGTGACACCCCCGCACCCCCCTAGCAACGCCTCTGAGAATGTGGTCAAATTCGAATATCAATAAACAAAATGATAAGCCTTGTTCACATTCTGTGAACAAGGCTTATCAGCCGATACACATGAGCTTGTTTATATCTTTTACATTTTTTTCAAATGTAATGGATTCTTGCCATCTCTATCTTCTGAATTTGTGCATTTAAATGTAAAAGTGAATAATCTGAGCCAGAGCACCCTTTGTGCTTTCCTTCCTTACACCTCCTAATGGCTACACCAGGGGTGCCCAACCAGTGGCCCGCGGAGCCCTCTGATGTGGCCCACGACCTCCTGCTCTGGGATGGAATAGAATAGAAGTCTGTTATTAAAGGAAGTGTATATATGGGCATATCTGTTTTGCAGTGGTTACTGGGCTGCTTTCAAACTGATCCGCAAGTGCAGAGCAGTACACCTGAGGGTTACCTGCATTGAGCCATAGGCCCCTTTCACACAGTCAGTCCGACCCAATTGGACCCTCCATTCACCTTTTAGGAGTAGCAGATGTAAATGGACTTGTGTCTGTTTACAAACGTCTACCTTCAATTCGAAAAACAGAAGAAAAAAGTAGAGTGTGCTCTATAGAGTAGAGTCGGCTGCCATGAACCCACTTCGCTCATTGTGAAAGGAAATTTTCAAGTAAGATTATATTGGATTGTCAATATTAACTGTTGTTTGTATTAGTGTTACAATGCTGATGTTATAAAATGAACGTGTATGCTGTGACCATAGAGCTTGGTTAATAAAGCCATTAATTTTCTTTCATGTAAGCCTGACAACACATTTATTTTATGACAGCTTTTTGGTATCTGTTATCAGCACTGAGCTCAGACAGGAAATGGGATACTATTACATTGTGCCAATCCTGCTATGACAGATGGAGAACACAAGTAAATCAAATAACAAATCAAATCGTATTTTAGAGGTGAAGCTACACTATTCTCAGAACTCGAGTGGGGATTGTTTACAAATAGGCTCTGGTGACTGGTTCTCCTCATAAAACTTGGTAACAGCACTGGTCAGTGAAATCAAACAGGTCTTTAGATTGTATTGCAGAGCGCTTTGAACTCTGGGGCCGCGTACACACGATCAGACATGTCCGATGAAACAGGTCCGACGGACCATTTTCATCGGACATGTCTGAAGGGATATTTTGGTCTGATGTGTGTACACACCATCGGACCAAAATCACCGCGGACCAGAACGCGGTGACGTAGAAGACACCAACGTGCTGGAGAAAGGAAGTTCAATGCTTCCACGCATGCGTCGAATCAATTCGACACATGCGCGGGATTTCGGTCCGATGGTTGGGCGTACTAACCATCGGACATGTCCGACGGACAGCTTTCCATCGGACAAGTTTCTAAGCATGTTTAGAAACTTTTGTCCGCTGGAAAACTGTCTGCTAGGGAGTTGTAGTCAAGCCATGTTATGGAGTTACTGATTTTCTGAACTACAGGTTCTATTAGACTTTATGCAGCTGGAGGAGATATGTGGACTTTTTAATTGTCTGCCTGGGAAAAGCCCACTGGCTTGGTGCCACGGGAGTCTATGCATATACAATTAATTACCTGTACAAGGCCAACTTACACATATATAATATATTTTTCCTTTTTTCACAAAAATGCAGTAACCCTTTAACCATAGGTGTGCCCAGTCTATTGCATTAGGGTGTGCAGCCCATGTGTGCGTGCATGTGTATGTATTATACATGTATGTGTACGTGTGTATGTATATATATATATATATATATATATATATATATATATATATATATATATATACCGTATATATATATATATATATATATATATATATATATATATATATAGCTACAACCGAAGGAGCTGCTGGTTTGATTTGGGTGGCATGTTACCTCTTGTCTTCTGGCCATCTAGGGTACTGGATGAGAGCTGCAATAAAATCAATGTCTTTTCTGTGCTTTTATTACCCAGCAGGGTAAAAACGATAAAAGTAGAAATAGGTGAAGGGATAGTAGAGATGGAAATGGTGGATTCAGGGTTAACTGTGTTGAAACAGTCCTGCTTCCAATGAGAAAACTTCTTCACCACTCTAGCCATAGTGGGTACAGTGCACCTGGATAGGCCTCCCTCACCAGCCTAGCAGCCAGAGTGTCACTCGGAACTTCAGGTTAAAGTCTCTGCCACAGACTCTCCCAAAGGTGGAGATAATCTCGGTCCAAAATCCTAGATTCAGCACCCAGATCTCATTCAAACAGCTTCAATAGCATCAATAACTGACAGGCGACCACCGTCCAGCCTCTCATGTACGAAGTGTCCTTCGGTGAGCAGATAGGCCTCTCCTGTGACACCAGCCTCGTGCTCGGTGTCCCCCAGACAGGTTCTCCATTGACCGGCTTCCTCCACTTTGGACGGACTGCACAGGACCACTTGCAAGTCTGTAGACCCAGTCTGCTTACTGAGCCTACGAGGTAGATTGGCGCTCCAGACCAACGTGGTCCCGGAGCCAGGAACACAGCAACACCTGCACACACCCCGGCCAGGAGGGCCACACACGGGGGGTGGTGGGAAGACTGCCCAAGTGGAAGGCGTGAGGCGATGACCTCGAACCAATGGTGCCTGCCCCTTAAATATCCCTCCCAGCATGCACAGCGAGGCGATCAACCCTCCTGATTGGCTGCCGAGGAGAAGTATCCACACTACCCTGATTCTACTGCTGCCCCCTGCTGTCTGGGGGTGACTGAAGTCCCCAGACGAAAGGATAGGCATACAGCACAGCCAGAGCTGAAACAGAAGCCTATAACATTTGGCTAAATGAACATGGTCAAAGCCAGTTAACTCTCTGACCCCTTCTAAATTTACAATAGCACCTGCCATAAAAGTAGGCAGGCACTACATATAAATGTTTGTGTGTATGTATTATATATGTGTGTATTAGTGGGGCAGTGGATTGTGTCAGTATTTTATTATTGTATTTTTTAAAATTACATTTTTTTTTTTTTTTAGGAGCCCCATTCCGGGCTTTGTTGCAATATCAGCAAAGGGAAATCTGCATCACACGGGGTGATTAGGGTATGCCCAGGAACACTCAGCACACCCCCTGTGCATGCCTTCAACTCTTTAGCTGCCAGAGTTTTTTTTTGTGCATATTTAAAAAAAATATATATGCCTGCCTGAAGATTAGTTAAAACCCCCAAACATTTATATATTTTCTGAAAGAAGAGACCATGGGTCTACACATTTTTTTTCTGATAACATTTTTTTCTGACAGTTTTATACTGTTGTATGTGTTCTTGAAACCTTATGGTTTCTCTATACACATAATAAGAGCAATGTATCCACGTAGCTGTGTCAGCCTTCATAACCTTCACCGAAGACACCACACTGAGCCTACGTACAGTACAAAAGTTGTCTAACATTCATATCACACTGTGCCTTGCTCATTAGCTGAGCTGTCCAACTGTTTATTATTTTTTATATAATTGGTGCAATCATAAATTTTCTCTCTTTTTTTTTTTTTGTTCTCTATATCATTTCTTTTAATGTCATGTTATATTTTTCTAGCACCTTTTGACATAAATAATAAAAAAAACATCTTTGATCTAGCAATTCACATCCAAATTCAAACCAGATGGAGAGTTTGCATATAATTCACTAACTTTACCAACTACATTAAAATGGTAAAAAATAACTGCTGAGCAACAACACTTATACTCCTTGATGTCGCACATCATAGACTTTGTAGCCGGGATGCAGCGCAGGGCTTGCTTAATATATGCTCCCAGCAGTAGACACTATCTAATTTCAGCTGTCAGTGGTGTACACTCAAACTCCAGCACAACATAATTTCTTTATGAACATGAAATGTCAACACTGCTTTCTGCTGATCCGATGTGAAGGTTTTGACCAAATACAGTGTAAGAGATTGCTAAGATCATTATTTAATGTTGATGGTTTAATATCCCTACATGTAAAATTCAATGTGTGCATAAAATCGCATTCTGAAAAATTATGAAAAAGGAATGTTGTGCCAAATGAAGCAATGTTCAGTTTTAATGCTTCCATAAAGATAAAAGCTTTGGCGCACTCTAATCCTTAAGTAAACGATGCTTGTTCATTGGAGGAAAAATGGATGAGGCCTCGTACACACGACCGGTTTCCTCGGCAGAATCCAACAAGAAACTTGTTGGGAGACGTGTTTTGCCGAGGAAACCGGTCGTATGTACATTTTTCGACGAGGAAACTGTCGAGAAACTAGACGAGCCAAAAAGAGAGCATGTTCTCTTTTTCCTCAACGGGAATGGACAGCCGAACAAGGAACTCAACGACAGTTTCGCCTGACGAGTTCCTCGGTCGTGTGTACAAGGCCTGAGTGTGTTTGTGAGGATCCCTCAAAATCTTTAGTGTTTTCTTGTTTTTTTTCTTGACATTAGTATCACTTTAACAATTTGTTGATTATATACTAAAGTCTTGTTCTTTTTTTTTTTTTTTTGCTTAAAAATAACGAACATGTTATACTTACCTCCTCTGTGTAATGGTCTTGCACAGAGCAGCCCTGATCCTCCTCTACTTGGGTCCCCCACTGGTGCTCCTTACCCCTCCCTCCTGATGAGTGCCCCCACAGCAAGCAGTCGGCTATGAGGGCAGCCAAGCCGAGCCGCAGCTTTTTGTGTCCATTTTGACATGGAGCTGTGGTTAGGCCCAAATGAGGCCCCACCCCAATTTCTCCTTATTGGATTTGATTAACAGCACCGAGAGCCAATGGCACTCCCGGGCACCCGAGTCTCTCCTGCAACATCACTGGATAGAGATGGGCTTAGGTAAGTACACAGAAGGCTTTTTTTATCTTAATGAATAGCATGCATAAGAATATAAAACACCTTCTGCTTTCACAACTACTTTAATAACATAAGGTATAATATACCCAAGGTAATAAACAAGTAAGAGGAAGAATATATAATTATAATTGACATTGAAATGTATCCCCTTAAAAATAAATACTGCTATAGCAAATATGCAAACAATTAGTCTAATATCTTGTTTAGCCCTGGTTCACACTGGGCTGCGGGAGTAAAGCTGAACTCGAACGATTTCACTCCCGCTGGCAGTCCCGATTTCGGCCGCGATTTAAGAGACATCTGTGTACAGATGTCAATGTAAATCGCGTCCTGAAATCGCAAAAAGTAGTACAGGAACTACTTTTTGAAATTGGTGCAGCGCCGCAGATGCGGCTTCGCACCGATTTGAGATGCGATTTCACATGTGAAATCGCATCTCAAATCGAACTAAATCGTACCCAGTGTGAACCTGGGCTCTAACAAGATATCAAATTGATCAGGGGCACACAAAGCAGAATTTTATAGAGACCTTTTCTGCTGCTAAGAAACACGGGCATGGACAAGTGCATACATCTTAAAGTGATTGTAAATGCACTTTTTTAAGTGATACTAAACACACACTGTTTACTTTACATTGCCCCTTCTATTTATGTGTGTAGATGATGGCACTGTAATTATTTTAATTACCTTTTTCCTAATATAAATCCAGCTGTCTCATGGCCCAGATCTTCCACAGCCTGTCTGCAGGGAAACATAAGCAGGAGGAGCTTCTAGTCCTCTGCTGCTGGTCACATGTTAAAAAAAACAGCCTTTGAAAAACACAGTAAAAATAAACAATTACTATTAATAAAATTGGTAAACACATTTATATTTGAAATTACATCTTTATTATTTTGTGGAAATAACATGGTGTGGGTGGGTTTTTGGCAGTCACAAGCTGTGTCACACACCTCCAGCCGTTGTCTTAGAATAAGTGGGAAGTGAAGCCTCCATTAATCTACATGTAATATCCCACCCCCCCCCCCCCTATTGTGTTCAGCTATTTTATTGATATTTTTTTCTGATGTGGGTTTTGTGACACTTTAAATAACAAACAGGTTTATACATAAGGCTCGGTTCACACCTATGCGTATTGGATGAATGGTTTCCCCACATCCAGTTTGCATAGCAGGAGAATGGGACTGGCTTTCTATGGAGCCAGTCCACATATCTCTGCAGCAGGTCCAGTGCAAATTACTGGAAAAACGTGTGCCTTTTTCGGTGCATTTCAGGTCCGAATTTAGCCCATTTTTCGGGCTGAAATATGACCTGAAACAGTGAACCAGCACGCACCAGACCCCTGCTGTGCGACGGATGTGGCAATAGTGTGAACCGAGCCTTACTGCTCTGTGCAAATCGCAGCACATTGGCTAAGTCAGGGCTCAAAATTTCAAGTCCCGAGCTACTAGCCAGGCCTCAAGAGTTACTCGCCACCAGTTGCCCCACCTAATTCATACACTGCCCTGCGCCTAATTGCACCTGTAAACACGCCCTCGTAGATTATCTCATAGAATGACACTGTTAAATGTTTTATGCAGAATCAAGTTACACAATTAAATATTACCAACAACAACTTTAACAAAATGGAACAAGGCACTGGGGGCAGCCCAGAGGGACGGGCACTGGGGGCAGACCAGAGGGACAGGGCACTAGAACTGGGTCTCTTCCCCATTCTCTTGCTGTCTCCTCTGCAACTCCCATCCATCCTCTCTCTCTCCCTCTCCTATTCATCTCAGCATCAGGAGCCTGTGTGTGCGGCTCCACACTTGCATGTCCCCACTTCCCCCTTTTATTCAGGCTGGCAGTGAGGAGAGGAGCTGAAGCACAGCGGGAGGGAGTACAATCCAGCGCTGAGATCCACACAACTGCACAGCCAATGACACCATAGCACAGTGCACACTGACACCGCACAGCAAACATTGAGACCAGTCTGTTCACAGTGCTCAGGCTGAACTGTCGGACACTTACATAGAGCACAAGGAGAAGAAAACTGCACAAACTGGAAGGCTGCCGCTCTCATGTCAGGGCAACTTTAAGTGAGCACTGCACCAGAGTGGTAATTTTTGCAATCCTCCACCTCACTCATTACTTCCTGTGCGTGGCTCACCAGACTACTTTTCCTGAGCATGCACCTTTCCTCTTCGGCCACCAATCTCATCGGGACTCTAAGGCCGCATACACACGATCGAACATGTCCGCTGAAACTGGTCCGCCGACCAGTTTCAGCGGACATATCAGATCGTGTGTACGACCTAGCGGACAGGTTTTTCCAGAGGACAAATTTCAAAGCATGCTTTGAAATTTGTCTGCTGCAAACCTGTCCGTTGGACATGTCCGCTGGTTAGTATGCCTAACCAGCGGACATAAATCTCCCGCATGCATCGAATTGATTCGATGCATGCGTGGAAGTATTTTACTTCCTGGAGTGGTGACGTGGCGGACATGTCTCCTCGTCTGTACGCGGCCTAAGTGTAGGCACAGATTAGAGGGAGATTGGTCATTCACCCCTGTCATCACCAGCTTAAATCTACTCGCCCAATGCTAGTAGGCGAGTGGAAATTTTGAGGGCTGGGCTAAGTGGTTAGCATGTCCGCCTAGCAGCAGTAGCTGGTTCAAATCCCAACCATGACACTACCTGCCTAAAGTTTGCATGTTCTCCCTTTGCTTGCCTGGGTTTTCTCTCACACTCAAAATACATGTTGATGGGTTAAAGAGACACTAATGATTCGCAAACATTTTTTTTTAAAAGACAAATATGTCATACTTACCTCCACTGTGCAGCTAATTTTGCACAGAGTGGCCCCAAACACCGTCTTCTGGGGTCTTACGGCGGCTGTCTCTGCTCCTCCCCACCTCAGACAACTCCCTCTGGGAAGCTCTCTTTCAAGGGGGTTACCTTGCGGGCGCTCTCCGAGGCCTGTTATCGGCATTCATTGCCGACGAGTTCAGGACTCGGCCCCGACAACCGCGTCATTGGATTTGATTGACAGCAGCACGAGCCAATGGCTGCACTGCTATCAATCTATCCAATGAAGAGCCGAGAAGAAGAGCAAGTTCGCGACACAGGACTTTCCAGGGCTCAGGTAAGCAAAAGGGGGGGCTCGGGGGCCGGTAATCATTAAATGTTTTTTCACCTTAATGCATAGGATGCATTAAGGTGAAAAAACATGAACATTTACAACCCCTTTAACTGGATCCTGTCTAAATTGGCCCCAGTGTATTTATGAATATGAGTTAGGGACCTTAGATTGTAAGCTCCATAAGGAATTTACAATATAGGTTCCTTATGGAACTTAGATTGTGAATGTACAATATAAGTGTGGAGCACTGTGTAAATTGACAGCGCTATAACCTGTACATGTAATAAATATTATATATTTAGAAACTTGCCTTATTACCTTTTTACGCCTAAATTTGTCTTCAGTCTAGCACTATTTATCTATTTATGTGTCTAATTTCTTATCTGGTGTTAGGCATGTGTGAGCCTATTGCATTAGAGGCTAAAATGTTGGCGTTTTATATAAATTAATATTAATTTATTCTGGCAATTGAAATGAATGAACACTAAAGCAGTAAAGGCTACTAGCGCTTAAGCACATTTAGCCGTGTTTTCATTCACTTACGCGCGTTTAGGCACGTCAGGCGGTTTTTGTGGTATAACTCTCCTCTCCTGAACGTGCTGCCCCTAGGATTTTTTTTCTGACTCTTAACACCCCTGCTTCTAAATGCCTGTAAATGCCTGTGTGTGCATGGATACATGCGGTATACTAACACAGAAGAAGCAGAAAAAAAATGTCAAATACCCTTAAAAGCAGTGGCCCAGATTCACAGAGCAATTACGCCTGTCTAACTGGTGTTAGACAGGAGTAATTTCAAATTTTGCGCGCCGTATCACTAGTTTGAATCCTCAAACCATGATACGGCGGCTTCGGGCTTCGATCCGAGAGGCTTACGTCCTCGTAAGCCTTCGGATCTACACTGCGATATTTTTGCGGCCGCTGGGAGGAGTTCGCGTCGTTTTCATGCGTCGGGATATGCAAATGAGTTTTTATGGCGATCCACGAAGGTACGAGTGTCCCTCGCAATCGCCTACGTCATTTTTTGGCTACGTAATGTTAGAGGAGCTTTTTGCTGGTTTAACAGTGCGTAACCCATGTAAAGTATGGGCGTCGTTCCCGCGTCGATTTGAAAATATTTTTTGTTTTTTAACGTAACTCGTTCGGGAATAGGAATGTACGTAAACGACGCTACTACGACGTGACGACGTGTTTTCGCGCAATGCAGGGCGGGAAATTTGCAAACGGAGCATGCGCAGTTCGATCGCCGCGGGAACGCGCCTATTTTAAATGCTTCACGCCCCCTACTCGCGCAGATGGATTGCGACGGGAGAAATACACTACGCCGCCGTCGTTTACTGGACAAAATCTACCTGGATTCCACGTAGAGCCAGGTAAAAAACGGCGGCGTAGTGTATTTCTGATACTCTACGAGAATCTAATTTTCTGTGAATCTGCCCCAGTGTTTTTGATGCCTAGTGTGCATGAGGCCTTTATTGTTACATGGTTACTAGTTGGAAAACTGGATTCACTTTTGACACACACACACTATTATTATTGTTATCTTAGAAAACCCCTTCTTAGTAGAATAACAATTCTATAACAAAACCACGGGAGATCTATTATCTAACTATTTTGCATTCTCATGCAGAGCTGTCACCTTACCAAGTTCTATATTGAGATGACAGGGAAATGGTTATTGAGTTTTTTCTCCACCATCTTTGGCACCGACCGGAGCTGCAGTTGTTTCTTTTGAATTCGCAAAAATACTGTAGCCTAAAGCCGTCAACATTTTTTCTTTAAATGTTATTTTATTGTCTTTATGAAATGTTATTTAAGTTGTGGTTATTTTGTATGTGGACATGTATGACTGTACAGAACTGTAAGCTTAAAACTGTAACATACATAACAGCATCATTACAGTGCAAACAAAGTATTTCACGTAAATAGCCTGATAGATTGAAATATAGTAAAACATGCATCATTTTAGTCATTAATTGTAGTTTGTTTTACCAAACACTCTAATCCGAGGATTTAATTTGTGATCATTAAAGGCAATTGTGTTAATGGGCATAAAAAATAAATATAAAATGATATATAGACTCCTGAATGTTGGCAATGTAAAAAGACTGGTGTGTGTTCTATAAGGTCACAATAATTTAGAAGATGGAGGAAAACAATATATGGATATGGTGTGGATGCATGGATTAGTGAGATAAAAAAAAAAGTAATGAAAGTTGAGCTTATTTATATCATCTTTTTACACATACACACACCAGCCACACCTACCTTTCTACATTTCAACATTTATCTGACGTTTTTACTTGGAATGTTTTACCTTAAAGTGATTGTAAAGTCTTGTTTGTTTGTTCTTTATTTTTTTAGATAACAAACATATTCTACTTACCTCCAGTGGATTTTCACGAGCAGCCCAGATCCTACCCTTCTTAGGTGCCTCTTTGCTGCTCCTGGCCCATCCCTCCTATCCAGTGCCCCCACAGTCAGCAGCTTCTTATGGGGGCACCCGAGCCAAGTCACAGCTCCCTGTGTCCATTCAGACATGGAGCCCTGACCCAGCCCCAACCCTATATCCCCTAATTGGCTGACTAACTTTGATTGACAGCCTTAGGAGCCAATGGCGCCACTTCTATGTCTCACCCAATCAGAAGGAGTGTCCTGGATGGCTCAGACATTTGAAGACATCACTGGAGAGAGATGGGGCTCAGGTTAGTAATTAGGGGTTGCTGCTACACACAAAAAAATATATTTTATTTTAATGCATAGGTTGCATTAAGATAAAAAACCTTCTGCCTTTACAGCTTCTTTAAAACTGCAGTTCACTGTATAATGCGAGTGCTGGGATAGTGGGGGTCAGGTGAAAAGTAATACCCTATGTAACAGTAGAGACAAAAAAGTTTATATGCACTGCACATCACTGCAAGACCCTGTGGAGATGTGAAATGATGGCCTAAGCCTGGGCTCCAGCCAAGCTATGCCTCCAAAGCATTCCACTACAGACGATCGGAATTTCCGATGGCCTAAAATCCAATGGAATTTTTCATCAGAATTCCGTTCAACCTGTCTTGCATACACACTGTCAGACCAAATTCCGACCGTCCAAAGCGCGGTGACGTAAAACACTATGATGACCCGAGAAAAATTAAGTTCAATGCTTTCGAGCATGCGTCAACTTGATTCTGAGCATGCATGGATTTTTTCTCCATCGGAGTTGCACACAGACGATAGGAATTTCCTATCGATAAAAAATAAAACATGTTCTATTTTTAAACACTGACGGAATAAAAGTCCGATGGGGCCCACACACGATCAGAATTTACGATGAAAAAAGTCCATCTGACTTTTTTAATCGGAAATTCTGATTGTGTGTACGCGGCATAACAGTGACTGACATTTTGTAGATCAGATCACTCTTCATGCCAAAGGATAGTGGTATGAGCTGCCCTTCCAGCGCCGATCCTGACCTCCCTGGGGCTCTAAGCAAAATGACATGGCACATTAAAAATGAGAAGCGGGGGGCGCTGACTAGTGTTGCTCACGAATATTCGTATTGCGAATATTCGGCTCGAATATGGCATATTCGAGTATTCGCGATATATTCCGAATTTCGCGGTGAATATTCGCTATTTCGAATATTTGTATTTTTTCAATTTTTTTTTAGAACAGATCACATCCTAGAGATCCCCATCGACGTCTAAAAGCATTGCTGGTATGATTAGAGACCTTGGGCCGAGTAGCTGCAGCGATCATTTTATATTGCCGAAAAATCCCAATGCGATTATTCGGAAATAGCGATATCGCGCGATTATTTTCGAGAAATTCGCAATATTGTTTTTAGCTAAAATAACACATATATTCGATTTCAGAGTGTTACTGTCGAAATTCCGCAATCAATTTCTCATTTGCATTTTTGCGAAATTACGATAAAATATCAAGAATATTCTGAGCCAATCAGAGTGCTCCTTCCGCATTTGCCGAATATTTGCAATTATTTTGTATTGTAATATATCACAAATATTCTGAGCCAATCAGAGTGCTCCTTCCGCATTTGCCGAATATTCGCAATTATTTTGTATTGGAATATATCACAAATATTCTGAGCCAATCAGAGTGCTCCTTCCGCATTTGCCGAATATTCGCAATTATTTTGTATTGTAATATATCACGAATATTCTGAGACAATCAGAGTGCTCCATTCTGCATTTCTCGAAATTTCGCAATTATTTTGTATTATAAAATATCACGAATATTCTGAGCCAATCAGAGTGCTCCTTCCGCATTTGCCGAATATTCGCAATTATTTTGTATTGTAATATATCACGAATATTCTGAGCCAATCAGAGTGCTCCTTCCGCATTTGCCGAATATTCGCAATTATTTTGTATTGTAATATATCACAAATATTCTGAGCCAATCAGAGTGCTCCTTCCGCATTTGCCGAATATTCGCAATTATTTTGTATTGTAATATATCACGAATATTCTGAGCCAATCAGAGTGCTCCTTCCGCATTTGCCGAATATTCGCAATTATTTTGTATTGTAATATATCACGAATATTCTGAGCCAATCAGAGTGCTCCATTCCGCATTTCTCGAAATTTCGCAATTATTTTGTATTATAAAATATCACGAATATTCTGAGCCAATCAGAGTGCTCCTTCCGCATTTCTCGAAATTTCATTCGCATTCGCAATTCGCGTTCGCATTCGCATTCGCAATAGCGAAATTTCGCAATCATTTCATTTCCAAAAAATATCACGAATATTCGTATTTAGCGAATATATCTAGAATATTCGACTATATATTCGAGATATATCGCAAAATCGAATATGGCATATTCTGCTCAACACTAGCGCTGACGACAGTGACATGTCACATTAAAGAAAGTTGAGAAGCGGGGGGAGGGTGTGTTCTGCTGTCGAAAATGACATCTTACTTTAAACTGAGAAGCGGGGGTGCTGACTTCTTACCTCTTCTCTCCCATGCAGCCAGCAAGTTGAGAAGCGGGGTGAGGGGGTGAAAATTACCTCTCACCAGGCGGGGCTTAGTAATTTGGGGGGCCCTTCATAGCTTTGCGGGGCCCTAAGCGGCTTGCATAGTGAGCCTATAGGGCGGGTCGGCCTGTGCCGTTCTATACCCCTTACTGCTCATGTATATCGCTTAATACAATAAGGAATAAGGCGAGTCAGTTGTATACATTTCATTTATGCAAAGACCATAATTATAAAGCAGTAAATGTGGCATTCACCAGGAATTCACTGCAGGTAAATCAATCGCTATAGTTAAAAAAAATACATCGATAGTTGCCCCTAAAGGGACATACACTTGCAGTAAATGTTTTTTGAATTTCACATTTCATAAATGTATCCAATAGAGAGCATACAGTACACAGCCAGCACCAGAAAACTCTTCAGTGTAGGAAAGGGAATGGGCAAGCTCCTTCTCATCCAGATGAAACTGTCTCTGTCAAAGTTGTGTGCACCACAGGGGAGTGTCTATTATGATCAGTGTGTCTTGTGGGAGACTGGGCATAACCATCTGCATTAACCTGCAATGAAAATTTAAAGGAACAAAGAAGGGAGTGACAGGGGAGAACTAACATTTTCCACCAAGCACCAGAGCTTGACGCAGTTGAAGCAGAAACCGATAATTTTGCTAGAAAACTTGGCAGCTAAAAAAAATATATATATATATATATAACCCTGCATGTAGTGATACAATAAAAAAGTGGGCCAGATTCAGAAAGAATTAGATTCCCGCAGAGTATCAGAGATACTCTACGCCGCCGTACTTTACCTGGCTCTAGGAGGAATTCAGAGAGATTTTGGCCCGTAAGGTACGGCGGCGTAGTGTATTTCTCCCGGCGGAATCAAAATACGCGAATAGGAGGCGTGAGGCATTTAAATTAAGCGCGTCCCCGCGGCGATCGAACTGCGCATTCTCCGTTCAGAAATTTCCCGCTGTGCATTGCGCAAAATCACGTCGTTACGTCATTTTTTTTTTTGAGTAGCGTCGTTTACGGACATTCCTATTCCCGGACGACTTACGCAAAAAATAAAAAAATAAATTATAAGTCGACACGGGAACGATGGCCATACTTAACATGGGCCGCGTAACGTTAGACCAGCTAAAAGCTGGTTTAACTTTACGTAGCGAAAAAATGACGTACGCGATTGCGAATGACACTCGTAACTTCGTGGATCGCCGTAAAAAGCTCATTTGCATACCCCGACACTGAAAACGAAAGCGAACTCCACCCAGCGGCCGCAAAAAGATCGCAGCGTAGATCCGAAGGCGTACGAAGACGTAAGCCTGTCAGATCGAAGCCCAACGCCGCCGTATCATGGTTTGAGGATTCAAACTAGTGATACGGCACACGAAATTTGAAATTACTCCTGTCTAACACCAGTTAGACAGGCGTAATCGCTCTGTGAATCTGGGCCAGTGACTGCAGCAATCTGTAGATTGTGACAGACAAAGAAGCAGTTACAGAAATGGGCAGCAGGGTCAATTGCTAAACTAATATGGCCAGATTTATCAAAACTGCGAGTCAGCAAGGTATTGTATGATCTCTCTATGGGATCTGTTCCTGTGTTAAGGAGCCTGTTTTAACATTTTGGTGGAGTGGCTTTGGAGCACCTTTGTCTTTTTCACAGCACTCAGCTTGTTATAGTTGTCATTTTAAGACATTATTATCTCCTCTGGGACGCTAACATTTTGGACTTTCATTATTTTATTTTCCATTGATTATTTATTCACGTGTAGCGATACCCCCTCAAGGGCCGCTGGTTGATTTGGGATCGGCGTATTACCTTTAAGTGTTGTCTAGGGATGAAGTTAGTAATCAGAGCAGTAAGCGAATGTCCAGTCAGTAGATAAGGTTTTCCAAATGCTTTATTTCTTGGGTCCAACACGACCAACATCAACAGGAGGTAGATAGGACAGGTTGATGAAATGGAGAAAATCTTGCAGTATCAGGCTTGGATTAACAGGAGAGCAAGCCTGCTCTCAGTAACAATATATTGCGTCGCCACTCCAGCCAGAGTGGGTTAAGTGATCCCCGGACAGACCTCTGCCACAAGCCTGGCAGCCGGAGTTCCACTTTAAGGTTGCTGGAAAGAACAGGTCCTTGCTATGGACCTGGCTCTGACTTGAGTTAAGATGCCAGATGAGGCCTCTGCCACAGGCTCTATGCTCAAGTCTCTCAGATAACCTGCCTCCGGGTTCTCCTTGAGCCAATTCCCCACCGTACAGCCAGCGGCCTAGGATCTTTCTCGTAGTGGTGAGGGGACCCAGCAAATCACTGGGGCCCCTCGGCAGCATCCGCCAGGAACTCCGCTTAACTTCCGACCCCGGCCTGGTAGGCCATATCGCCAGGGTCTGTTGGATGCGTACACTCTAAAGGTGGGTGCCGCACCTGGAACCAGGAACCTGCAAAGAACCCCGATAAATAGCGTCTGCCACAGATATACCCCTCCCCAGCATGCCCCGCAAAGGAAAACTCCTCCAATTGGCTGCTGGGGAAAAGTGGCTCTGTTAGAACCCTTCTGGCTCCATCTGTTGTCCGGGGGTGAGATTGACACCCCTGGAGCACAGACTGACCCACAGGACAGTTCTAAAATTACCGCAGCCCAAATTTAACGAAATTAAGAGTGACAGTGGGAGAAAGAAGGTTTGCATCCCAAGGTCCCAGACTATGGAACGCTTTACCAACCAGCGTTCGGTTGGAGGAAAACCACCTGACCTTCAGAAGACAAATTAAAACTATGCTCTTCTGATGTCAAGAGAGACAGGAACAACGAGCGCCCAGAGGCGATTTAGTTTGCATGTGCCACGCTATATAAGTTTTTAATTCATTCATTCATTCAGAGCAACATAACTCTCCCACTCCCCCACTAACTTTAACTTAGTGCTCATACTGAAAGTAAGGGGGCGCTACACACCCTTTGTATGTTTTTTTTTTTTATTATGTATAGTATGTTGTGATCACTTTGCTGAGTTTCACCTTTCTTCTTAAAGGGGCAATGTACCTTATTGTGTTTAAACCAGAAGGAATAATTTGCTTGTCTAATACAAAGGTGCTACCTGGACAGCAAAACCACTTATTTAGATATAAAGTAACAGTAACTCTACATTTAATCAACTGCCTCAGTTACGGTCTATAAACGGTGGATACAATTATTATAAATCTATTTTTAAGTTTCTAAGCACTGCTGGATGGGGTCTGTAGGTTCCCTTTTTCATATTTTTTTGGGATTGCCCTCTCATTGGCCCTTTTTGGATTAAGATTCAAGAGCTCCTACAGAAGTTGTTATCCATCCCTATATCTCTGTCGCCTTTACATTTTCTTTTGGGCTTGCCCCTTTCGGGATTGCCTAAAGCTTCGCAGAAACTTATGTCTTTTGTCCTTTTGGCCGCAAAGAGAGCCATTCCTAGGCATTGGCTCTCCACTTCACCCCTCCACTTTTCATCACATTCTTTCAATCATAGCTGATACCTGTAGGATGGAACATCTGACCACTAAGATTGAAGACATTTTACCTTTTTTTGATGCGATATGGAAACTATGGGACGATTCTGAGTTTACACTAGACTCTGCATCTGATTCTTTTCATGTTACTTGACCCTCTTGATACCTCCATTTGTTTGTATATTGTTTTTTGTTTTCCTCTGTCCTACTCGGATCTACTTATCCTCACCAAGATATGTTTATCTTAGGATATGGTTTGTCAAAAGTGCTTTGTGACTTTTTGTTAATTATTGTTTTGCCTGACTATACCTATATCTATGGTGCGCTTTAAAGGGGAGTTCCAGCCAAAATTTATGTTTATTAAAAGTCAGCAGCTACAAAAAGTGTAGCTGCTGGCTTTTAATAAACATTCACTTACCTGCTCCATGTTCCAGCGACGCACCAGCCGGGGGTCCGCTCCTCTCCCCCACTCCCCGGCCGACGTCTTCATTCTAGCTTCGGCTTCACGGCCGGGCACCCACTGTGCATGCGTGAGCGGTACTGCGCATGCGCGCGCGGCCCGCCGCTGATTGGACAGGCGATCGTCTAGGACCTGTCAGTGTCCTTGGCGATCGCCTAGGGGAGGGGCTGCAATAAGGCGATTAAGCTTAATCGCCTTACCAGCCCCTCGGCGGAAGGAGGAAGTGGGACAGGAAGTCCCACTCCTCCTGAAGCCCCCACTCCCCCCCCCCCAAAAAAAAATTACATCCAAATGTGGCATGTAAGGGGGTGTGGAGTGGATTAAGCGGAAGTTCCATTTTTGGGTGGAACTCCGCTTTAATTGTGTTCTGCTTTGTATCACCGAGAGTTGAAATAACTTTTCTTTTGTAATACGCTGTATGATGTTCTCAAACGTCTATAAATAAACAATTTAAAAAAAAAAAATCTATTTTTAAGGAACATATATGCACACATCCTCTTCACATTCTGTATAAATCATCACCTTTGATATATGTGATCTGTGTTGAGGTTTCTTTCTTCAGACTAGCTTGACAATTTGTTTCTGCTTTCCTGTTGAGTTTCATTTTATTTACATTATTACTCCACTTCTTATACTTTCACAATGCATTATCCAACTTTATATTTTTGATTTTGTGTTGCTTTTGACCTGTGTTTTACATCCTTATGTTCATGTGCCTTTTTATTTCCTCTTATTTTATACAATTTATATTAGTCACGTTATCTTATTCTCACTGCACCTGTTACCACTAAACATAAAAACTGCCCAGTTGTCCACCCCATGTTTGCACATTTGCCCAGTCTTTATCATGTATGGATAGCGCATCAATTTTTATTTACCAGTGTAAATCATGTGCAGACTTACTTCTCAGCATTCCCTTCTCTGACACTAAGGCCGTGTACACACGGCAGAGAACCTCGACGGGCAGAACACATCGTTCCGCCCGTCGAGGTTCCCTGCCGGCCGTCGAAATCGGCGACCCGCCCGTCGGGAATGGCAATCAGCCATTCTTCCAGGCGGGCCGTCGAGCAAATAGAGAGCCTCGGTCGTGTGTACGCCGCCTAATAGGTTTGTGGTCTCTTTCACCACCATAATCTTGGTGCTTCTTCTGCATCCAGCGTCTTTTTTTCTTCTACTGTTGGCCAGCCACTGATGATTTAACTCCTGTGCATGTATGCTGGAGTTATATTATCCTGGCTTCATTTTCAGTATCTTAACCACTTAAGGACCCCCGCACGCACATATACGGCCACAGAATGGCTCGTACAGGCACAAGGGCGTAAATTTAGGTCCCGCCTTCGTGCGGTTCGGGGGTCCCATCGGGACCCCCTCCGCGGCGTGCGGGGGTCCCCCTGGCTCCGGGACGAGCGGGCGGATGTCGGTGTTTACCCGCCCCCCCGCGATCGCTCCCAGCCAATGCGCGCGCTCCCCCTTCTGTCACTTCCTCCTCCTGTGTAAACACAGGAAGGGGGAAGTGATGTAATCTCCCATCGCAGCGGTATTTCCAACCGCTGCGATGGGAGAAACACCTCACAGTAAGTCCTGCACCAACATTACACTGACATACACACACATAGGCATACTTAACCCCTTGCGATCTGCCCCCCCACCCCCCCTGTCACAGTGTCACTGAATGCAGTGAACTAATCACTGCATTTAGTGTCAGTGTGACAGGCAGTGTAAAATCAGTTAGTGTTAGGTTCAGGATAGCCCCCCCACCCCCCCTAATAAAGTTTTAACCCCCTGATCACCGCCCTAGTTAACCCTTTCACTCCCTATTGCCAGCGTCACTAAGCGATCATTTTTCTGATCGCTGTATTAGTGTCGCTGTTCCCACTAGGTAGCTATTTTTTTTTATTGCAATTTTTTTTTTTACTAAAGACATGTGGCTAAATAAATTTTGGCCTAAATGTTTGACTAAAATTTAGTTTATTTGATTTTTGTTTAACAAAAAGTAAAAAATAGTGTTTTTTTTTTCAAAAATGTCGCTCTATTTTTGTATATAGCGCAAAAAATAAAAATCGCAGAGGTGATCAAATACCACCAAAATAAAGCTCTATTTGTGGGAAGAAAAGGACGCAAATTTTGTTTGGGAGCCACGTCGCACGACCGCGCAATTGTCTGTTAAAACGACGCAGTGCCGAATCGCAAAAACATCTTGGGTCATTTACCAGCGTATTGGTCCGGGTCTTAAGTGGTTAAAGATGGCAAAAGTTGAAAGATAGTGTATACTGCACCGTACATGCTCCACAGGCGTTGTACACAAAAGTAAAATTGCTAGGAGAGAGGGAAGGAGATATTTATCCATCAGAATTTTTTTTTCTGATGGTGCTTACCAGAGGTTCCTGCTTCTGGAATTACGTGACATCCGTGTGATTAGTAGTCACATCAACATTATCCATGATCCAGTAGCATTCGTTGCAAGTACAAGTTTACTAATAATCACAATACATAGATACACAGATACACATCGCTGCGGACCACTCCTCGGGGGGTGGGGAGCGGGATGTGGCACTGATACAAATACATCTGAAGCTTTTATAAAGAATTTCACAGCATCATTGCCTATGCATGGCAAAGTCCTCCCCACTTAATTATTTCAGGATGACATATGGTCATCCTGACATCTGGGTTATGAGTAAATGTTTTTGGTAAAACTTGTGATAACAAGAACATGATAATCTAGCCAGGGACTTTTGTAGTTTCCCAGAAATGGGGAAATGTCCAACCAATTTGTACAGATCACCAGGCAGCCCACTACATCCCTTTGACACAGAGAATTACCCAATACCCAAGAGTAGGGATGAGCCGAACACCCCCCTGTTCGGTTCGCACCAGAGCTTGCGAACACACCAAATGTTCGTGTGAACTTTAGATCCACGTTAAAGTCTATGGGACTCGAACATTTAAAATCTAAAGTGCCAATTGTAAAGGCTAATATGCAAGTTATTGTCCTAAAAAGTGTTTGGGGACCTAGGTCCTGCCCCAGGGGAAATGTATCAATGCAACAAAAAGTTTTAAAAACGTCAGTTTTTTTGGGAGCAGTGAATTTAATAATGCTAAAAGTGAAACAATAAAAGTAAAATAATACTTTTAATTTCGTACCTAGGTGGGTTTTAAGTTAGAATGTGAAATATCGCATGTTTCCCGTACATAGAACTGTCCCTGCATAAAGTGTCGTTTCTGAAAGGAAAAAAAAAGTCATTTAAAACCGGACTTGCTGCTATAATGAATTGTCGGCTCCGGCAATTCAGAGAGAATTCATTCATAAAAAAAAAGCTTGGGGGTCCCCACAAATTAAATTACCAGGCCCTTCAGGTCTGGTATGGATATTAAGGGGAACCCCATCGTCAATAAAAAAAAAATGAAGTGGAGTTCCCCCAAAATATCCATTCCAGACCCTTCAGGTCTGGTGTGGATTTTAAGGCGAACTCCACCCCAATTTTTTTTTTAAAATGGCGTGGAGTTCCCCCAAAAATCCACACCAGACCCCTTATCCGAACATGTTAACCTGGCCGGCCGCAGAAAAGAGGGGGGACAGAGTGCTTCCCCCCCTCTCCTGAACTATACCGGGCCACATGCCCTCAACATGGGGCGGATGTCCCCATGTTGATGGGGACAAGAGCCTCATCTCCACAACCCTTGCCCGATGGTTGTGGGGGTCTGGGGGCGGGGGGCTTATCAGAATCTGGAAGACCCCTTTAACAAAGGGGACCCCGAGATCCTGCTCCCCCCTATGTGAATTGGTAATGGGGTACATAGTACCCCTACCATTTCACGGAGGAAGTGTAAATAGTTGTAAAAAACACACAGACACCGTAGAAAAAAAATCCTTATTAATAAAAGAAAAAAAAATCCAGCGGTGGTAATCCACTCGGTCCCGGCTCCCTGCTCCAATGTTGTCTGTATCCAGGGACGGGTGATCTCCTCTCTGGTCCAGCGATGAGAAGATTGTCCGGGATCCAGAGCAGCATCGCCGGCCTTCTCTCTCCGCCGGACACCGCCCGGCGAATGAGCGCTGGAGCTTTGACATTTCTTATATTTGTGAGGCGGGGCCGCCATTACGTGACTCCGTCCCCCTCTGGCGCACCCTCTGCTACATCACTGGGGAAGTCCAGGCTTTCCCCTTGTGTCAGAGGGGGACGAGGTCACGTGACGGTGGCCCCGCCTCAAAAATATAAGAAATGTCAAAGCAGCCGCGTCATTCGCTGGGCGGTGTCCGGCGGAGAGAGAAGCCCCAGCGATGCTGCTCTGGATCCTGGATCTTCTCATCACTGGACCAGAGAGAAGATCACTGGATACAGACAACATTGGAGCAGGGAGCCAGGACCGAGTGGATTACCACCGCTGTTTTTTTTTCTTTTTTCTTAATTAATAAAGGACTTTTTTCTACGGTGTCTGTGTGTGTTTTTTACAACTATTTACACTTCCTTCATGAAATGGTAGGGGTACAATGTACCCCATTACCAATTCACATAGGGGGGCATGATCTGGGGGTCCCCTTTGTTAAAGGGGTCTTCCAGATTCTGATAAGCCCCCCACCCGCAGACCCCCACAACCACCGGGCAAGGGTAGTGGGGATGAGGCCCTTGTCCCCATCAACATGGGGACATCCTGCCCATGTTGAGGGCATGTGGCCTGGTACAGTTCAGGAGAGGGGGGCCGCACTCTGTCCCCCCCTCTTTTCTGCGGCCGGCCAGGTTAACGTGCTCGGACAAGGGGTCTGGTGTGGATTTTTGGGGGAACTCCACGCTATTGTTTTTAAATTGACAGCGGAGTTACCCTTAATATCCATACCAGACCTGAAGGGCCTGGTAATTGAATTTGGCAGAGCCGACAATTCATTATAGCCGCAAGTCCGGTTTTAAATGCCTTTTTTTCCTTTAAAAAATTACACTTTATGCAGGGACAATTCTATGTACGGGAAACATGCGATATTTCACACGCTAACTTTACACCCCGCCAGGTACGAAATTTAAAGGAATATTTCACTTTTATTGTTTCACTTTTAGCATTATTAAATTCACTGCTCCCGAAAAAACAACCTTTTTTAAAACTTTTTTTTGCATTGATACATGTCCCCTGGGACAGGACCCAGGTCCCCAAACACTTTTTAGGACAATAACTTGCATATTAACCTTTAAAATTAGCACATTCGATTTCTCCCATAGACTTTAACAGGGTGTTCAGCGGCTTTTCGAATTTGCCGAACAGGCGAACAGGCAATGAAAGATAAGGAAAGATAGTGCCATGGTGAAGTATATAGGTACGATTTTAATGATAAAATCTCTGATGAAGCTGCGAGATGCAGCGTAACATGTAAGACCCGGAACCGGAAGTAGACGTGTAGTCCGATCGTTCGTTCGACTGTTTTAACTTTGATGTAAGTTTCTATTTTATCATTAAAATCGTACCTATATACTTCACCATGGCACTATCTTTACTTATTTGAGCACCACTGGAAAACCTCCCTTCCCATACCCTGGAACATTGGACCCCAACCAGGATTACTATACCATCTCACAGAGAGGATAGAGGGACACCTACTGGAGACCCACGAAAGTGCTACACAAACCTAAGGCTTTTTCATTGCCTTATTAAGGTAAGCGCAATGTGAGCTCATTTATTCAAGGAAAGTCACATATTTCACAGAATCAGCTGCAATACCACGGATGGAACTTTTTATCATTTGATATCTATGCATTTGCATCACACCACGGATGGGACTGTTTATCATTTGATATATATGTATTTGCACTTTTTGCACGGATTGCACTTTGTTTTTGACAGACTGTATTTGACAGCCTCAGTGTTTAATGTATATGCGCTTATCATTATATTATTCTATCACAATGCGAGTGCCCGGCGGCAACGATCGCCGCCAGGCACCCACGATTTCCCAGTAACTGAGCAGGGACGTGAAGCTCTGTGTGTCCTGTCAGGGAGAGAGGAGGCCGATCAGTGTCCCTTGTACATAGGGACACAATCGGTCACCTCCCCCAGTCACCCCCTCCCCCTACAGTTAGAACACAAACTAGGCTACACATTTAACCCCTTCCCCGCCCCTAATGGTTAACCTCTTCCCTGCCAGTCACATTTATACAGTTATCAGTGCATATTTATACCACTGTTAACTGTATGAATGTGATTGGTCCCAAAAATGTCACAAAAGTGTCCGATGTGTCCGCTATAATGTCGCAGTCCCAATAAAAAAATCGCAGATCGCCGCCATTACTAGTAAAAAAAATATTAATAAAAATGCCATAAAACTACCCCCTATTTTGTAAACGCTATAACTTTTGCGCAAACCAATCAATAAACGCTTATTAAGATTTTTTTTTAATGAAAAATATGTATAAGAATACGTATCGGCCTAAACTGAGGAAAAAATAAATTATATATATTTTTGGAGGATATTTATTATAGCAAAAAGTAAAAAATATTCATTTTTTTCAAAATTGTCACTCTATTTTTGTTTATAGCGCAAAAAGAAAAACCGCGGATGTGATCAAATACCACCAAAAGAAAGCTCTATTTGTGCTAAAAAAAAAGGATGCCAATTTTGTTTGGGAGCCACGTCGAACGACCGCGCAATTGTCAGTTAAAGCGACGCAGTGCCGAATCGCAAAAAGTGCTCTGGTCTTTCACAAGCAATATGGTCCGGGGGTTAAGTGGATAAGGAGTCTTCCAGAAGTTTCATAATTTCAGGCTCCAGATATTCTGCCTTAACAGTCCCTCCTGATGTTCAAACTCTTCGATATTAGAATTCCTCTGTGTCGTTAGACCTCCTCTGTATCTTTAGGTCATCAACCCTAAGTCTCCACACTGTATTTTATGTATTTTTTTTTTTCTTTTTCAAGGGTCTTCAGGTCAGTCACAGGAGTCCTCTCTATTTTTTCTTCAGAGGTGGGCAGCCCAAATGATGCAGAAAGGGGTGCTAATGTTATGACATGTGTGAAAGGGGCTCCTGCGCTGTCCGGGAATATAGCTAGGGGGCACTGCGTGCAGATGCCTGGTAGTCTGTCCTAGACCAAAAAATAAGTGATAAGTGAAAAAATATTGGTGTGTGCGCTGTGCTAGGGGTATGTGCCACAATAGTGCACGAACCAAGGGGAGGGTCCTAGGAACTAGGTAAATAATGAACAAGTGTAAACAACATGTGAAAAGTGAATACTGAAACACACAAATAAGGATAACACCATAAAACGTTATGACATCCAGACATCAAATGATTTCACGGAGTGAATAATACAAGAGTGGACTAATGAATAGTCTGTGGTACAAGTCCAAAAAAAAAACTGTGAGTGAAATGCTCAGAGCAGAAAGAAAACTTTCAACATAGAACTGATGCAGATGGAGGCTTCGGTGCAGACACCCCTAGTGCTCTCTAACCGCTCACTTTCCGGCTATGTGCAGATAGCCAAAAGGGATCCACTCCAGCAGAGAAAAACGCACAGCAGTAAAGGGATCCACTCCAGCAGAGAAGACGCACAGCAGTAAGGGATCCACTCCAGCAGAGAACGCACAGCAGTAAGGGATGACGACAAAGGATCTCAATGGCAGATGAGCATGTAAAAATCAGAGACACAACATAGCATAATCCTGTGATGGCACTAGAAATATAATGATAAATCACACAGACAGGCACTCACTTTGTGATCATGAAAGGTGGGCCTATCTCCCACGAACTCCGAGTTCGTACAGGTTCGATATCAATGCTCAGGGTCCCCCCAGTCCCTTCTTCAGTTCCAAGTGGCCAAAAGGCAGATGGATGGATAGAGGAAGCACATAGCAAAGTACTGCCGTATAAAGGTTTATTGGATCAATAGAAAAAATAAAACTCACATTTGCAAGGTAAAAACTGGGCACAACTCCATACGAGCAGCGAACTCGTCTCTCAGCCGTCAAACGTGCACGCTCTAGTGCTCCTGACGCGTATCGTCATGTGACTTCTTCAGCATCCATCTGCATCAGTTCTATGTTGGAAGTTTTCTTTCTGCTCTGGGCATTTCACTCACAGAATTTTTTTTTGGACTTGTACCACAGACTATTCATTATTCCACTCTTGTATTATTCACTTTGTGAAATCATTTGATGTCTGGATGTCATAAAGTTTTATGGTGTTATCCTTATTTGTGTGTTTCAGTATTCACTTTTCACATGTTGTTTACACTTGTTCATTATTTACCTAGTTCCTAGGACCCTCCTCCAATGTTATGACATGAGTGCCACTCTCGTCACCATTAAAAGGGGTGTAAAGGTTTGTCTTTTATTTTCTAAATAGGTTCCTATTTAGCTAAAGCTAGTGCATTGTTGGTTCACATACCTTTTCCTTCGATTTCCATTCTAAATGTTTATTTTTCTTTGTTTGAATTTCTCACTTCCTGTTTCTCCTCAGTAAGCTTTTCACCATCATCCGAGTGGTGGAAAGTGATTTAGAATAGCTTACTGAACACCTTAATGAGGAGGAACAGGAAGTGAGAAATTCAGACAAAGAAAACAAAGAAAAAAACATTTAGAAGGGAAATGGAAGGAAAAGGTAAGTAAACCAACAATGCACTAGCTTAGAGTAACCTATTTAGAAAAAAAAAAAAAAAAAAACTTTACAACCCCTTTAATCACCATTCAAGAAGACTGAGGCAACTAGTAGTAGATTTTTTTTTTACTGTGGTTGATAGTTGACAGAGAAAGGGTAATTATTGTAGTCAGGGCTGCATTTTTTTTATTTTACCTACCTGCTGGGGGAATATTTAAAAAATGTGCCCAGAGTTAGGATTTAAATGTTAAAACTTGCATTTGATCCAAGTATAACTAAAACTCTGAAAAAACAGACAAAACATATTATAAAGTCATACTTCAGTTTTAATGGACTTTTCCATTAATTAGCCCCCAGGGCATCCTTCTAGGTTGGGGTGTGTAAGTGACAAAGATGAAAACTGCACAGTACTTCTGTAACCAACCTCAGCATAGCAACAGATCCTTGACATTGTTCTCACGCTGTATCCCCTGTTGAATAAGGTTATGCACTCAGCTGCTTGCACAAATCAACACAATGTAGTGTATATATAGGTCACTTCTTAGCTTAAGACTACGGCTACAAAATACATTTTGTTGTGTGCTTTATTTCATCTCCACAGCCACTGCTATCAATGATAACAGTGTTTATATTTCTCCTCGATAACTGCTCTAATGAATGACACTGAGGCTCCATTCACATCTAGGCGTTTTGTCGCCTGAAGCCCGACGCTGAAGCAGCCTGACATACGCTGGAGGGGGGAATTTACATTGTCGGCTATGGAGATGGTTCACATCTCTACGCCGAACGCCAATACGCCTGAAGCGTGAAGCCTGAAACAAGTCCCGGACCCTTTTTTTCAGGCGTATCGGGCGTTCGGCCATAGCCGACAGTGTAAATTCTGCCCTCCAGCAAAAAAGCAATAGGCGTTTTGTCGCCGCAAATCGCGGGGACAAAACGCCTATTGCATGTCGCCCGAATACGCCTGCTGCCGCCGACGCCTAGATGTGAATGCAGCCTGATAGTCAGTAGAGATGAGCTTAGGTTACGTTCAACCCAGTTCCAGCCTGTTCACAGTTCGAAGAACTGCTGAACAAGTTGGCTACAGCCTGTTTTTGTGAAAAAAAAAATCCAGCCTGGCATCTGTCATTTAGCAGTGGTAGCACTACCACTGTAAATGACAGATCCTGGTCTGACGTCTGTTTATATACAAACAAATTGACCAATTATGGTCATGTCATTTTGCAGTGGTAGTGCCGCAAACAAGATGTTGGATCATTGTGGCAGTGCAGAAACACCTTTGGCCAGGGGTCAAGTCCTGGGGAAAAAAGTGTGGGAACTCAAAAAAAAATGATACGCTCATATGCATAATTACTAAACCGCATGTTTTTTTTTTTCATCCACTGTACCTTAGTAATCCTTTATGTTGCAGGGACCTGTGGTGGCTCAACGCGATTGGCACTGCGCTGACAAGCCTTTCACCTCTGCAGCCAAGGGTTCGGATCCCGGTCTCGGCTACATGTGAATTGAGTTTGGTGGTCTCAGCCTGGCTCCTGGTGGGTGTGCTATGCAAGGTATGCCTGTGCTTAGTACACCCACCCCCCCCCCCACAAAAAAAACACCACACTTGCACGCACACGAAATTGGTTTAACACGCACGCACTTCGCAGAGGCGAAGGACCTGCGGGGCTGGCTGAGCGGGCTAGACCCCCTCACTTCCTCATAGGGGGAGTCCCTCTGCCCCGTTGGGCTCCCAAGCGGAGCAGGTAGGGTGGGGTGAGTGGGAGTCCCTCCCTCACACCAGCCATTGCTACCCGGGGGCATGGAGAAGGATGGCAGATTGCCTCTGGGGGGAGGGTCTGCCTACTCCCAATTCTTCCAGTCTGGCTCCTCTCTCTCGAGTTCACGCACAAAAAATCCTTTATGTTACTGGCCGCTTCCTGTATATGGATTCATCTGGTAGTGTGCGGGTATTCTGTCACTTCCTCAATGCTGCAATGTCTCCTGGGAGCTTTTGTCATTGTTCCCAGGAGACATTGTGGAGGTCTGCTGCGAGTTATCACGGGATTTAGAAAGAAGCAAGTTCTTTCTAAAACCTCCGCAATGTCTCCTGGGAACAATGACAAAAGCTCCCAGGAGACATTGCGGCATCGAGGAAGTGACAGAATACCTGGAAAAAAGGAAAGAAACTGCGCTAAAATTAACAAAAGAAAACAAAAGAGGAACTACAACGTAGTAACAATGTGCATGCCCCAGGTGCTGCGATTTGCATGTAAACAACAAATACAAGAAATAAACATAGGGAAAAATAAATTGCGCTACCTCAAATGCATTAACAGACACAAATAAATGCAAGTGAACAATCACAAATAGTATGTGTGGAAACAAGCTGGCTGCTAAATCGAGGAGTGACCTGTGATGGCCACTAAACAGTAGGCAGTCGCTTCAAAATTTTTCCTATGACAGAATACCCGCACACTACCCGATAAATCCATATACAGGAAGCGGCCAGTAACATAAAGGATTACTAAGGTTCGCTTGGCCCTGACTCAAGCTGGGCATCGCCGCTTAGTAAAGGATTGGCTCGGGCGGCTCAGTTGCTCTCGGCTGCTCTAGTCCTGCAAAGGGAACTGAGTTTCTGCTGTGAAAAAAGTGCAGGAACTCCGTTCCCACGCGTTCCCGCAGGACGTGAGCCCTGCCTTTGGCACTGTATTTACATGACTGGATGGCATGATTGAAAATGGATTTTCAACATGGCATATTGTGTACTTGTTTTTGTTACCGCTGCAAAATGATAGATCCCTAAAGCCAAAATAACCACTTGCCAAATAGCCGCCAAAGTTATACTGCAGCAGAATGGCACAGCTGGGCGAAACGACATTGCCTTATGTCTCTTCATCTTTTGGCCACTAGGGGGCGCACGCACAGAGTGTGCTCATACAATGTATAAACATTGATCTCTCTCTTCCCCTAGGCACTCCCACCCCCCCTACAGTTAAAACAGTTAACCCCTTGATCGCCCCCTAGTTTTAACCCCTTCCCTGCCAGTTAAATGTATACAGTAATCAGTGCAATTTAATAGCACTAATCGCTGTGTAATTGTCAATGGTCCCAAAAAATTGTCAAAGTGTCCGATCTGTCAGCCACAATATTGCAGTCCCGATAAAAATCGCAGATCTCCGCCATTACTAGTAAAAAAAAAAAATAGTAATAAAAATGCCATAAATCTGTCCCCCATTTTGTAGACGCTATAAATTTTTGCGCAAACCAATCAATATACCCTTATTGTGATTTTTACCAAAAATATGTAGAAGAATACATATCAGTCTAAATTTTTATTTTATTTTTTGAAAAAAAATGTGGGATTTTTATTATAGCAAAAAGTAAAAGATATTGGGCCAGATTCTCATAGAATTTCGCTGGCGTAGCGTAAGCCATTTACACTACGCCGCCGCAACGTAACAGAGCAAGTGCCGTATTCTCCAAGCACTTGCTCCGTAGTTTGCGGATGCGTAGTGTAAATGGCCCAGCATAAGGCCGCGTAATTCAAAGGGGCCGGATTGTATTTAAATTAAGCGCGCCCACGCGTCGATCGAACTGCACATGCGCCGGCCGGGGAAAAAGCCCAGTGTGCATGCTCCAGCTCACGTCGGAAAGCGTAGTTGAAGCCGACGTCAAAACGACGTGATCGCCCCTTACGCAATGCCCTATTCGCAAACGAGTTAGTAAAACGACGTAAGCGACCGAAAAAGCCAACGCTGACCCGACGCCATACTTAACATTGCATCCGACGGCACCCGACGGCATCCGACGGTACTGCGTAAGGTTACCCCTCATATTAGCAGGGGTAACCTTACGCGTTCGAAAACGACGTACGCGACGTCGGGGCGGCGTAAAAGCGTTCGGGAATCTGCGTAGTAGCCTCATTTGCATAGGCAAATGAGAAAACAACGTAAAGGCCACCTAGTGGCCGGAGTTGTCATTACAACTACGATCCGCAAGTGTAATGGTATTACCCTTGTCGGATGTTCAGCCGTATCTATGCCAAAGTGATTCAAGGAATCACTCGCATAGATACCTGGCAAAAAAAATGGCGATACGATGGGGTATCTGAGATACTCCGTCGTAGCGCCTCTGAGAATCTGGCCCATTGTGTTTTTTTCAAAATTGTCACTCTTCTTTTGTTATTAGCGCAAAAAATGAAAACCGCAGAGGTGATCAAATACCACCAAAGGAAAGCTCTATTTGTGGGAAAAAAATTGTAAATTTTGTTTGGGTACAGCATCACACGCAATTGTCAGCTAAAGCGACACAGTGCCAAATCGCAAAAATGCTATGCTCAGGAAGGGTGTAAATCCTTCCAGGGCTGAAGTGGTTAACCACTTTCCGACCATGTAACAAAGATATACGTCGGCAGAATGACTCCTGTGCGTATATGGACATACCCATACGTTGCTTTAAAAAAGCAGCGGGACCTCCCTGTTCTGCCTAGTGACAGGACACTGATCGTCTGCTCCCTGTCATCAGGAGCAGTGGTCAGTGTCGTGTCACAGTAAGTCCAGCCCACACACATTTAGAATCACACCCTTGGACACACTTAACCCCTTCCTCACCCCCTACTGGTTAACCCCTTCACTGTCAGTGTCCTTTACACAGTAATCAGTGTATAGCACTGATCGCTGTATAAATGACAAAGTGTCCGATGTGTCTGCAATTTCTAATAAAAAATAAATTATAATAAAAATGCCATAAAACTATTCCCTATTTTGTAGATGCTATAACTGTTGCGCAAACCAAAAATATCCACTTATTGCAATTTTTTTTTAACCAAAAATATGTAGAAGAATACATATCTGCCTAAACTGAGGAAAAAAAATGTATTTTTTTTAATATATTTTTGTGGGGATATTTATTATAGCAAAATGTAAAAAATATTTATTTCTTTTCAAAATTGTTGTTATTTTTTTTGTTTATAGCGCAACAAATAAAAACCGCAGAGGTGATCAAATACCACCAAGCTCTATTTGTGGGAAAAAAATGGCACGGTCATTGGGCAGCCAAATCCTCCAGGGGTGAAGTATTTTTTTAACCACTTATCCACTTAAGCCCCGGACCAATATGCTGCTAAATGCCCAAAGGCGTTTTTACAATTCGGCACTGCGTCGCTTTAACAGACAATTGCGCGGTCATGCGACATGGCTCCCAAACAAAATTGGCGTCCTTTTTTTCCCCACAAATAGAGTTTCTTTTGGTGGTATTTGATCACCTCTGCGGTTTTTATTTGTTGCGCTATAAACAAAAATAGAGCGACAATTTTGAAAAAAATTCAATATTTTTTACTTTTTGCTATAATAAATATCCCCCAAAAACATATATACATTTTTTTTCCTCAGTTTAGGCCGATACATATTCTTCTACCTATTTTTGGTAAAAAAAAAAAAATGTATAGCATTTACAAAATAGGGGATAGTTTTATTGCATTTTTATTATTTTATTTTTCTACTACTAATGGTGCCGATCAGCGATTTTTTTCGTGACTGCGACTTTATGGCGGACACTTCGGACAATTTTGACACATTTTTGGGACCATTGTCATTTTCACAGCAAAAAATGCATTTAAATTGCATTGTTTATTGTGAAAATGACAGTTGCAGTTTGGGAGTTAACCACAGGGGGCGCTGTAGGATTTAGGGTTCACCTAGTTTGTGTTTACAACTGTAGGGGGGTGTGGCTGTAGGTCTGACGCCATCAATCGAGTCTCCCTATAAAAGGGATCACTCGATCGATGCAGCCGCCACAGTGAAGCACTGGAAAGCCGTGTTTACATACGGCTCTCCTCGTTTTTCAGCTCCGGGGACCAATCGCGAGTGGGCGGCTAGAAACGAATAGCGGCGCCCTCGTCCCGGATCGCTCCCCGTGGGTTTCCGACCGCCGCATGTAGCGGGGGGGTCCATCTGCCTTACTGCGCCCTTCTGTGGACATATATCTACAT
Organism: Rana kukunoris; assembly: GCA_029574335.1. Classification (NCBI taxonomy): domain Eukaryota; kingdom Metazoa; phylum Chordata; class Amphibia; order Anura; family Ranidae; genus Rana; species Rana kukunoris. Next base: position 567,651,505 of record CM056050.1, on the reverse strand, counting down.
GCGTCGGTCGGGAAGTGGTTAAGAAACACTTTACGCCGATATACGTCGGCAGAATGGCACAGCTGGGCACATCCACGTACCTGTACATGGCCCTTTAAGCCCAGCCGTGGGGTCGCACGGGCACGTGCATGCAACCCGGTCCGAAGCTCCGTGACAAGGACCACGGAACTCGCGGACCCAATCGCCGCTGGAGACCCGCGATCGGTCCCGGAGCTGAAGAACGGGGAGAGGTGTGTGTAAACACAGCTTCCCCGTTCTTCACTGTGGCGCCCGCATTGATTGTGTGTTCCCTTACATAGGGAATCACAATCAATGACATCACATCTACAGCTACACCCCCTTACAGTTAGTAACACAGATGAGGTCACACATAACCCCTTCAGCGCCCCCTAGTGGTTAACTCCCAAACTGCAATTGTCATTTTCATAGTAAACAATGCATTTTAAATGGTCCCAAAAATGTGTCAAAATTGTCCGAAGTGTCCGCCATAATGTCGCAGTCACAAAAAAAATTGCTGATCGCCGTCATTAGTAGTAAAAAAATAAAAAATACTAATAAAAATGCAATAAAACTATCCCCTATATTGTAAACGCAATACATTTTGCGCAAACCAACCAATAAATGCTTATTACGATTTTTTTTTTACCAAAAATTGGTAGAAGAATACATATCGACCTAAACTGAGGAAATGATTTTTTTTTTATATATATTTTTGGGGGATATTTATTATAGCAAAAAGTACAAAATATTTATTTATTTTCAAAATTGTCGCTCTATTTTTGTTTATAGCGCAAAAAATAAAAACCGCAGAGGTGATCAAATACCACCAAAAGAAAGCTCTGTTTGTGTGAAAAATAGGACACCAATTTTGTTTGGGAGCCACGTCGCACGACAGCGCACTCGTCAGTTAAAGCGACGCAGTGCCAATTCACAAAAACTGTCCGGGTCCTTTAGCTGCCTAAAGGTCCGGGTCTTAAGTAGTTAAATGGCGATTCCATGGACTACCCATGCCCTTTTTAAGTTTGCAAAAATTCACCTTGAAAGGGTTAAAAAAAAATTCTGTAGGTTTAAATCCTCTTTTCAGTGTTAGTGGATCTCCTATTTAGTTTACCAAAAACCTCCTGCTCACCAAGATTTTCCTGGATTGCTCATTGCTATTAGGGTTCTTTCATACCAACTGTGGTGGGACTGCATTGGGCAGCTATTTCAGCGAAGTCCCATCTCACCCTCACCACAAAACCAGGCAAAATGCCTTGTCTCCAGTGTGGCCAGTTCACACCATTTTTTTTACAGCTCACAATAGTCACCAGCCGCCAGTGGCGTAACCAGAGTTATGGGCGCCAGGGGCGGAATTTTTTTTTCGCCCCCCTCCCTTTATATAGACATCCACTTTATATGTGCGTAAACGTGGGGGACTTTTTTATATTTACTTATTTATTTTTTTCACTATTTTTATGTTTTTTTACACTTTATGTCGATCCTATTACATTGGGGGATAAAAATCCCCCTATATAATAGCACAGGTACACTGACAGGTCCTCTTTATGGAGACATTAGGGGTCTCCAGGACCCATAATGTCACCTGGGGACACCAAAAAAAGCTGATGAAGCACAGAGCTGACTGACAGGTGAATACGGATGTAATCCACATCACTTCTGCATTCACAGCCTGGAGGGAGATCAGCAAGGAGGGAGATGCTGGTCTCCCTCCCATCTTACCTCCTGACACCCTCTCGAGCCAGTCCCGGGCCGCAGATGGGGCAGCGGATCCCGGGATTGAAGGTGAGGGGTCAGGAGGGGGGCGGCGGCAGTACTGGAGGGGGTAGGGGGGCGCGCAGCCAGCACATATACACAATTGGCAGGCTATAGAGCCGCCGATCGTGTATTTGTGAAAGTTCAACCGGTAATGGCACTGACCCCCGACACTTACACTGACCTGACACCTACACTGACCTGACCCCTACACTGACCTGACACCTACACTGACCTGACACCTACACTGACCTGACACCTACACTGACCTGACACCTACACTGACCTTACCCCTACACTGACCTGACACCTACACTGACCTGACCCCTACACTGACCTGACCCCTACACTGACCTGACACCTACACTGACCTGACACCTACACTAAAATGACACCTACACTGACCTGACCCCTACACTGACACTGACCTTACACCTACACTGACCTGACCCCTACACTGACCTACTACATAGACCCACCTAACTCCTACAGTAGGAGTCCTACTTCCAGCAATACTCGCACCCCCCTCCCCCCAGCTTGGTCAAAATCCATCCTCCGAGTCCTCCTTACCTCTGTCTGCTCTTCTCCAGAGATTCCAGGACTCTCCTCAGGATGGACAGGACCCCAGCACTGGATGTGCAGAACTGCTTCGGAGTCTCGACTCCCTTCCCCACCAGCGCCATCCACCCGCAGCCCGCTCCATGATGCAATTCCCTCCACACAGCGCCGTACCACAGAGCAGAGTACCAGAGCGGAGGGGAAGACAGCGGCCACGTCGGCTCACACTTTCAGTGCCTGACGTCTCCCGCCGCCATGTTCAGAGTTTCCCGTCGCTCTGTGATTGGGTGTATGGCGGTCATGTGCGGAGGCGGGACTTCCAGCCCCACGCCTCACATGACCCCCATATGCCCAATCACAGAGCGCTGGACATTAAACACGGTGGCCTCCTGGCCGGTCTGGACATCCGTGTTGGTGACATGGGAAATTAAAAATAAGGAGGCACGGAAAGTCGCCCCCCTAAATGTCGCTCCCGGGGCAACAGCACCCCCTGCCCCCCCCCCCTTGCTACGCCAGTGCCAGCCGCACACCAATTAGTGGAATTTTATGAAATGTCACTTTATCAAATGTAATAACTGTTCATTTAAAAAGTGAATGGACCCTTAGCAGAGGATTTTTTTTTTAGAAATATATATACATTTACTGTCATTTCCAAAGCATTATAATGGTAGGTTGTAATTGTTTTGGCTTTTATTGCAGCTTTAAGAAGGAGTTTGATTAAAAGCTTCTGGAGGGATGGAAGCAAAAATTGTCCCAAATAAATATAAAACCTACAGCAAAAACACAGAGTCCATAAAATGCAGAGAATATATCCTAGCCTGCAGACATTCCACTTATGGGTGCACACTGAACTTATGAGAATGAATGTAGTATTTCAAAGAGCCTTTTTATGAATCACAAAGTATTTCCAGTGTCACTAGGTGGCAGTAATATTCTGTTTTCAAACTTTAATCATTTTAGATTTTTTTGTTGCTTTCGGATATATACAAAATGCAGATTTAAATATTGTATATGTTTTTACTTTAATTTGTTTTAATAATGTGATCCAATTAGAAACATATGCAAACAGTGGCTGATTGTTAATGCCCACTGAGACATTAATAGTCATTGTGTTATTTCATCATCATTTCTGCAGATTAATGCTATTTACAAACTGACAATATAACAATCCCACCACTTCAGCCATAAATAGCTTGACCCCGAGGCTTCCTCACTTTGCTAGATCCATGTGCTCCTGTAGACCAGCAATCAATGTATTTCAAAAAGATGATTAGCACCTCCAACATAACATAAAATAACTTTATTTCTTTGAATAAAAGCATTACAGCACAATGTAGTAATATAGAGCTTTACCGGACAATGAACAAAAACAAAAACAAAGAAGCAATCATATTTATTTTGATGCCATGCCACTTGAAAACATGTCTACATTAAGCTATTGGCTCCAATACATTTTTTCTTTACTAAGCCGCTGGAGTGTCTAAGGCAAGCCATAGATGATACAATGCAACCACGGGTCACTTCTCCCATCAACACTGAGGCCTCGTACACACGATCAAATCTGTCCGCTGGAAACGGTCTGCTGGACCGTTTCAGCAGACAGATTCGATCGTGTGTACGGCCGAGCCGACAGATTTGGCCACCCGACAGACTTCAAAGCATGCTTTAAAATCTATCGGGTGGGAATCCGTCCGCCCGACATGTCTGCTGGTTAGTACATTTACCAGCAGACATGTCGTCCCGCACCGCCGCCGAATGGATTCGGCGCATGCACGGAAGTGTTTTACTTCCTGGTGCGGTGACGTGGCGGCGTCAACGTCACCGCCACGTCAGCGCGCCGTCTGCTGGCGGGGATTTTGGTTTGCTCATGTGTACACGCGAGCAAACCAAAATCCCAGCAGACAGATTTCTTCAAATCTGTCGGACAAACACTGCCACTGTGCCCATCAAGTGCAGCCACTGTGCCCATCAAACGCAGCCACTGTACCCTTAAATTGCTGCCACTGTTCCATCAAACGCAGCTACTGTACCCATCAATTGCTGCCAGTGTGCCCATCAATTGGCTCTACTGTGCCCCATCAATTGCTGTCACTGTGCCCCATCAATTGCTGCCACTGTGCCCCATCAATTACTTCCAGTGTGCCCATCAATTGGCGCTACTTGCCCATCAACTGCCGCTACTGTGCCCCATCAATTGCTGCTACTGTGCCCCATCAATTGCTGCCAGTGCCCCCTGCACAGGCGCTTACCTGTCTCGGTTCACACTCCCTCTGAGTCCTCCATGTCTTCTTCCGTCCTCATACTGTCTTCTGCTATGATTGGAAGCCTGATAGGCATCTAATCACAGTGCTTGTCGGTTCAGCCAATAAGGTGACAGGTAACCTGATTGCCTGAGAGGTGAGTCAGTGTTAGGGAAGCGATTTATTCACTTCCCTAACACAACACAGTGTAAACAGTGGATACACAGAATTGTGCCCGCTGTTTAATAATTTGGAAGCCTATTAGAGCTGACAGCTCTAATCAGAATGCCTATTAGAGCTGACGGCTCTAATCCGGTGCTTCCAAAACACACAAACACACACGCTGTAATTCAGATGCCCGGTGCCCCACAAGGTAAATATACATGCATTCACACAGGTAAATATACATGCATTCACACAGGTACAGTATATATACATGCATTCATGGTTCAGACCTTTGTGCTGCCCTTAACACTAGACAAGCTTAGCCTACTGAAGTTTCTTGGAGGCTGAATGTTCCAACCACCATGTCCATGGGCGTCCGCTCATAGGGTTAAGGGGGGGCGAGTGACCCCCCCTGAAATCAGCAAGGGTCTGCCATACTCGCATCTGTGGCTGTGCTGACTCTCTCTGTGTTTGTGCAGTCGGCTCCACAGCTGTTGCAAGATCAGTGTCACGGAGCTTACAGAGCTCTTTACTGCCACCTCTGGCCGATTCCTGCATGTGCACCCACATGTTTGCTTTGATACCTGTAATGTATTTTCAAATGGACATGTGGAAACAGGACTTGGGAGAAGGAAGACCACCGTGACCTTACAAGTGGGGGCTGTGAGTACAAGTGAAGGGAGGAGCCTGTTTGTGTACAGGGGGGGCTGGCATATATACAGATGAGGGGGGCAGCTGAGTGCATACAGGTATGATCAGTGAAGGGGGGGTGCCAGATATAGGAAAGGTGACCGTAAAATTATGCCCCCCCCTGGAAAAAGTTCAGCGGACGCCCATGACCATGTCATAACTTAAATCTTCAAACTTCATTAAAGTATAATTGAATTACCTGTAGAATTCACATCTGTGTCTTAAAAGGAAACTGAAATAATTTGGGGCATTACCGCCAACCAAACCTAGCCCATTCAAATTAATGGGGCCACAACACAACTGTCCTGAAATCATGTGCTATACAGGAAAGAGGCATTATGTCACCTCCATACCATCTGATTTAACCATGTAAATGCTGCACTATGGCACAATTGCATGAATTTTATGCAGCTGCAATACAAATATGGCACAGCCCCATAGTCTTGGTTGAATTTGGTAGCAGTAACCCCCGTTGACACATTGTTTAATTTTTTTCTGTGAATATGAAATAGAGCATTGCCGCGCATGCATGTCTACAGCCTTGAGAAAAAAGAAAAAGGTAGCCTGGGATAGAACAGGATAGAAGGGGTTACTTTTGGCAACAAAATTATGATCAGGACTGGAATAACCCAAAATTCAGTATGTTTATTCCAATATCAAAAGTTAAGTATAAAGAAAAATAAAAATGCAGTTATAATGAACCAATAACAAAATGGCATTAAATAGAAAGTAGTTGCCATGGACATAAATTCCTTATGAAATTCAATGGGTGCGACCATCTTCCACGTGATGTTGTTTGGTGCTGAGTGAGTGGAGCGAGCAGAGGATGCGGCGAGATGATGGAGCTGCTGAGTCGAGATTAGCGGTGGCTGGACTGAGAGATGATTGGCTGATTGTACAAGTCCCTTCGATGAGATAAGACACATGGTACACAGCCTGGATATATTTAATCTTACTGGTTGGGAACCGAAACTGCCTCTCATCTCCTTTATACCACAACACTGAACATATGAATTCAAAGCCTCAGCAAGCTCCAGCACTGACAAGCAGCCAATGTCACTACCAACTACACAGGGCAACTTGGTGGTAATGTGTGATTGAACATACTAACCTACACCTGCCACTAGCAGATTGAACTGTTTTAACATTACTAACCCAGTGTTGCTGCTACCATCAGCTAACTGCTGATCACTATCAATGTGTCTTATACAGTGTGGGGCAATTGATGACCGAATACATTGTCATAAGCGACTTCATGGCTAAATCTTGAAATCCGACAATACATATGAGGGACTAGATTAACCACATACTTACTGTTAGACTAAACAAGTAATTTAAACTGAAATTTCAGTAATTTTGTTGATCCACGTGGATTTTTGATTTACCATTCCCCTTTGTCAACATCAGGACGTATTATAGCAGCTGATACTTTCAAATGACACTCAATGATCGCATGCTCTATAATAATGATATTCACATAGGTGATCATCTACTATGCTCCACACTCCCCCTCCCGTTGCTCCCTCCCCTAACACCTGGTCCAGCCCCTTGTGAGTCGTACCCATTGACTTTCATAAGGAAAACTGACTGTACAATTATTCAGTTTCCCTCCATTATAGGGCTAAATTATTATTCCGTTTGGAATGGGGCGTGCAATACTCGCGGCTGGACTAAAACGTCCGGACTAGTGCAATTTTTTATGCTTTGTCATTTGTGTGTCTTGTTTGTAATTTATGTCCATGACAACTACTTTCCATGTATTGCCATTTTGTTATTGGTTCATTATAACTGCATTTTTATTTTTCTATATATTTAACTTTTGATATTGGAATAAACATACTGAATTTTGGATTATTCCAGTCTTGATCATAATTTTGTTGCCAAAAGTAACCCCTTTCTAGCCTGTTCTATCCCAGGCTACCCTTTTTCTTTTTGTCAATGTTAATTGGTTACAGCAACAGCACCCCACAAGGTGAATGATCTATTATAGGTATTTCACTTGACTACCTGTACACTAGTGGCTACCAACTTGATTATCCCTTACCCATCATTTCCCTAGTTTCTCTACAGCCTTGAGAGCATGCATGCCCAGCAGGTCGCATGTGTCAGTGAACCCTTGGAGACCATGGTTTTAACCAGAGCTTTTTTTTTCTCAGAAAATAGGTGAAGGAACTCAACCACGACCCCGTTCAGATTTCACAAACAGTAGAAGGGTCTTAAAGGTGCATTAAATACCAGGATTGCATTACACACAGAGTGCAGAGCTGTCACTTGTAAACACAGAAACCAGACTTCTGTGTTTACAAGTGATTGTGGTGAGTAGGCACCAAAGGGTCTGAGCCAGAGGTGGTGGAACTGAGTTCCCCCAAGTTCCCCCTGAAAAAAAGCCCTGGTTTTAACTAACTGTCCACCAAAAAGGTCCTCTGCTTATCTTCATATTTGTTTATTTGAGGAAGCAACAGGGCAATTTAAATTATGACATTTTAGGTGAAAAAGAACAAACAAATTGTACAATGAATGTTTCTCTTGATCTACACATTTTTTGGGCCAATTATGATATCAGAAAATGTAAGACCTACACCAATGTAAAAATGTCACATTAAAAACTGTTAAAGACTAATTGTACAGGTATTCTAAAGAACACCTTAATCTTGTTCACAAAAATAAGAAAACTGGGACATCAGTCCTAATATTTCACAAGATTTCAAACACACTTTCAAGTTTTTTTTAACATTAGATGTAATAATAAAAAAATAGTATTTTCTTTAATTCCGTCTACCATTAATATACAATAAAAGCCCTAATTAATCATTAAAATATTCAGATTCTGTCTAAAATGATCATTATTAAGGTTATAAAGCTGCAGATATATTACAATATTACATTCTAAGCATAATCTTAGATATGATTGTGGCCACACCGAACATGTTTATGGTACCCTCAGTCCCAGATGACAGTTCAGTAAGGGATGGGACTGACTGGACAGTTAAGGGTGTACACAGAATCAGAAAATCGTACGAAAAATACCCCTTTCAAAGCGATCGTCTGATAATCTAATCGTTAGTATACAGCTTCTGAGGGCTGCAAATTTATCAGATAGGAAAAGCATGAAAAATGTTCTCGTACAAAGCCAGATCATTCGATTTACATTTAATCAGTACAGTTTTCATCCGAAAATATAATACAAATACAATACAATACATTACATCACTTCCGCATTTTTATTCTGTCGTATTAGAATTTTCGCAAATTCCGCAACCTCTTTATTTTCGATATGAGATTAGCATGCAAAAAAAGTATAAAAAAAAAAAAAAACTTGTCCAATAATCTCATTGTATACTGGGTATTAGGAAACCTAAATAAGCCAATGCCAGAGCTATCACCCCAATGTTTTTTTTCCTACCTCCTTCTCTCTTTATAAACTTCATAAAGTGACTTTAAAACGCAAAACCAAAGGCATGCCTGCAAACAAAATGGTAATACTTATTCCTCCCACCACCTGTTCCGCTGATCTCGGTTGTCGTCACAGATAAGCTGGTGTGAAAATCCTCAGAATGTGAATCCCTGAAGCCCCGTACACACGGCCGAGGTTCTCGGCAGAAACCAGCGAGAACCTCGCTGGGAGCCGCATTCTGCCGAGAACCTCGGCCGTGTGTACGCTCTCGGCGAGCCCCGCCCGTCGGGAAACCCGTCGAGCAAATAGAGAACAGGTTCTCTATTTGCTCGATGGCCCGTCGGGTTGAATGGCTGGTTGCCTTTCCCGACGGGCGGGTCGCCGATTCTGACGGCCGGCAGAGAACCTCGACGGGCGGAACGATGTGTTCTCTGCCTGAGAGTTTTCAAAGGTAGGTATCTCTTTATATGCTGTGATTCTCTCTCTAAACCACTACAGGAAACAATTACATTTGAGACAGAGGAAAGGGTGAGCTCACCTTACCCTATACCTCTTCTACCTCCCCCTTCCCCTCGTCCCTGGTCCCCACTGCACTTACTTCCTTGAGTGATAAAAATTTACAATTTCACCATTCAGCCCAATCCAATTGCCCAAGGGTTTTTATTTTATCCAGCTGTATTTATCTCAGTGCAACTTATCTTAAAGTGAAAATGGTACAACACCAAAATGTAAAAAAAAAATTAATAAATGCAAAAACAGAATCACTGAGTTGGAAAAGGATCACCCCATTCCTCTTTTTGCCAAGAGGAATGGGCAGTTTTACCATCTGAGAAGATAAAGAGCCTCATCCACAAATACCACAAAAGACTTCAAGCTGTCATTAATGTTAAATGGTGCAATACACAGTCTTAAGAACTTGGGTATGTAAACTTTTGATCAGGGTAATTTTGGTAGTTTCTGTTGTCATTATGATTTAAAAAGAGTAAACACAGTTGATTGATAATAAATGGCTTCAGCCAAAGACTAACCATGAGTGAAAGAAAAAAAGTTTTTGTGTTATCATTCATATTCTCTGAAAAATGGACAAGAAATCATAAATGCTGCTGGGGTATGTAAACTTATGAGCATAACTGTATATATACATACAGTACACATGTTTCACCTTTTATTTCTACAGTAAAAGGGAAAAAGGGAGTTGCTGCTCCAGGCAAATCCGTTTTGTGATGTATCCTCCTCTCATTAACCACAGGTGCAGGAAATGCATATAGCAGACTGGAAATTAAAAGTTTTGACCAGATGACGCGTTTCACACTATTCTGTTTAATCACCTCCACCATCACAAGAGTGAGCTCTTTCTCCTGTGATGGTGGGGGTGAGCAGTAATGAATGACTAGGCTTTACTTAACATCCTGGGAGTATTCCAGTCAGACTTTATAAGTCACCAGATGAACCCATTGGAAACTCTGAATCTGGTGATCAGCAAAAACTTTCACAACATTCAGGCCTGGAATTACGCATATTCATGTTTTTGGAATAATGGAATGAGGTGATGATCCCCAATAGTGTTGCTCACGAATATTCGCATTGCGAATATTCGCTACGAATATTGCATATTCGAGTATTCGCGAATAACTCGAATATTGCGGCGAATATTCGCTATGGCGAATATTCGTATTTTTTCAAATTTATTTGTAAAACAGATCACATCCTAGTGATCTCCATCGACGTCTAAAAGCATTGCTGGTATGATTAGAGAGAGACCCTGGGCCGAGTAGCTGATGCGATTCTTTTATGTTGCCGAAAATTCGCATTGCAAATTTTCGGCAACATAAAAGAATCGCATCAGCTACTCGGCCCTTCTTTTGCATCAGAGCCAATCAGAATAACTTGAATATTCGGCAAAAGGAATATTGCGCGATATTCCTTTTGCCAAATATTCGAGTTATTCTGATTGGCTCTGATGCAAAAGAAGGGCGGAGAAGATAATCGCGCAATATTCCTTTTGCCGAATATTCAAGTTATTCTGATTGGCTCTGATGCGCCCTTCTTTTGCATCAGAGCCAATCAGAATAACTCGAATATTCGGCAAACGGAATATTGCGCGATTATCTTCTCCGCCCTTCTTTTGCATCAGAGCCAATCAGAATAACTTGAATATTCGGCAAAAGGAATATTGCGCGATATTCCTTTTGCCGAATATTCGAGTTATTCTGATTGGCTCTGATGCAAAAGAAGGGCAGAGAAGATAATCGCGCAATAGGAATATTGCGCGATTATCTTCTCCGCCCTTCTTTTGCCCCCTTATTCTCCTTTCTTTTAAGTAGAGTTAGTGTAGAGTTAGTGTTTAGTGCATATTAGTTTAGTAATACAGGATATGATCTCCGTTTATGAGAATTTTTGGATAAAATATCACGAATATTCGATATTAGCGAATATTCGCGAATATTCTTCTATATATTCGCGCAATATCGCGAAATCGAATATGGCGTATTCCGCTCAACACTAATCCCCAATAGACTGTCTCCATCCAGCTTGTGTCTCCGCAAATCCCTATGCCTACATGCTACCTGGGGTCCCCCATAATCAAGGGACTGCTGGGATCTGGTAAGCAGATTCATATGCTTTGGTGGTGGAGGATCCTAGCTATTTGGTTGTCACTTCGCATTGGTAGTTCATCTGATTATTTTATTTGAGGACTTTTTCTCTTCATTGGTGAAGGAGCATCTCACTTTGATCACTTCTGTGATCCAACTTTTTATTCATTTTCATGGACTTTTGTTTGAGAGTCTTTTCATGATAAATGATCATAAGTTTACCGATTAATTCTCAACTGGTCATCACAATTTATATTTGTTTATATATTATTGTTCACAATGTTTAGCGCAACTTGTTTTTTTTCCAAAACGAAAACCTTACCTTCTTATCACGATCAGTATCATTATGGCAAGAGCCAACTTTTATATGAAAGACTGGAGATCTAAGAATAATTATTTTAAATATAATTGTATTGTGATTCAATTTTTAGAATTTATATTTGTATATCTTCTGCATTAAAAAAAAAAACGTATTTGGCCTGTAATTCTTATAACCTGTAAAAATATTGCAAAGTAGAAGTAATCCACACCTGAGCTCATTCTTTTATTGTGTTGTGAGCTCTGTAAAAATAAAGCAAAAAAGTTATTGCTCCCAGCCATCTATGTGCATGTACCTGCAGCACAAAGTAAATGAAAATGTGAGACATGTATTAAAAAATGTCCAGTGAGCCACTTTGAAATCTGTAATATTGTCAGGTGTTAGAATTGTTCCAGCTTCAATACATTCAGAATTGCAATCAACCCTGACTCATAATAAATGTTCAATTAGATTTATAGAGAGAAAATGTGAATTGATTAATTGCTTATAGATTCAGATAACATGTCCTGAAATCTTTCACTTTTGTGGTCATGAAAACACATTTAAATTATGACTCATAAATAGTTCAATTTTTACTGCTTTATTTCTCTGTAACAAAGTTGGCATATTATTTATTAAAACTCTGCCCTTTATAAATATCACTAATAATGTAATTTCTCAAATAGTAAAGAAATGTTAAATAGAAAAGTATAAGGAGCAATAAAATGTTTCTTAAACACCAATCTCTCTCTTGTAAAGATATTTAAAATAAATACAGTTCAGGAATATTCAGTTACATGCAGCAGTGTTTTTGAATCTGACTAAAATGATGGATCCCTTTACTATATTAGAACTTACTTACAGTAGGACTGTGGTCATGACGACAGTACTGACTGACATATTCCTAATAAGAAGTAAAGGAGCTAAAAAACAAGTTGCTACTGACCAATGTAGCCATAGACACTGTGGAATAATTTATCTTTATTTTTCACATTAGAAGCAATTAAAGTTGAAGTCCATCCCAAAACTACCGTATTTGCCGGCGTATAAGATGACTGGGCGTATAAGACGATCCCCTATTTTTCCAGGAAAAATGTTGGTTTTGGGATATACATACCATATAAGACTACCCCCTTCCTACTAGTCTTTCTGGAAGCTGAGGAGTAGCCGGAACAACCATTGCCAGGAACAACCGCTGACAGAAACAGGATTTTTTCAAATCTCACTGTGCCATTACATGCCTCACTGTGCCATTACATTACATTACTTGCCTCCACTGTGCTATCACTTGCCTCCACTGTGCCATCCTTGCCCCCACTGTGCCATCACTTGCCCTCACTGTGCCATCACTTGCCTCCACTGTCCCGGCCAGACGATCTCCCTACCTTATTTTTTTAAGATTCTGGCTTCCAGGCTGCAGGCATCCATGATTCAAAAGCCGCGCCTTCTTCTCAGACTGTTCCGTGATAGGCGGAACACAAATTTTCCCAGCAGGGCCTCTGTTCAGTGTTCCGCCTATCACGGATGTGCTCTCCAAAGTGCCAGATGCCATCGAATGTGAGCATTTGCCCACTTAAATTGGTTACAATGACAAACTGCAGTCAGGTCTAGACTCCGACGAGGATGACGAGCATGCAGATGAGCTTCCCTGAAACAGTTTCTGAAAGTTTGTGTAGAAATTCTTTGGTTATGCAAACCGATTGTTGCAGCAGCTGTCCGGTGGGCTGGTCTCAGATGGTTTTGGAGTTGAAGATGCTGGATGTGAAGGTCCTGGGCTGGTGTGGGTACAGGTGGTCTGCTGTTGTGAGGCCTGTTGGATGTACTGCCAAAGTCTCTGAAACGCCTTTGAAGATGGTATAGAAATAAACATTCAATTCAAGGGCAACAGCTGTGGTGGACATTCCTGCAGTCAGCATGCCAATTGCACACTCCCCCAAAACTTGCGACATCTGTGGCATTGTGATGTGTGATAAAACTGCACATTTTTGAGTGGCCTTTTATTGTGGCCAGCCTAAGGCACACCTGGACAATAATCATGCTGTCTAATCAGCATCTTGATATGCCACACCCGTAAAGGTGGATGGATTATCTTGGCAAAAGAGAAGTTCTCACTAACACAGATTTAGACAGATTTGTGAACAATATTTGAGAAAAATAGGCCTTTTGTGTACATAGAAAAAGTTGTACATCTTTGAGTTCAGCTCATGATAAATAGGGGCAAACACAAAAGTGTTGTGTTTATAATTTTGCTCAGTGTGTGTTTGTGTGTATATATATATATATATATATATATATATATATATATATATATATATATATATATATATATATTAGGCAGATTGAGACCAGCGGGAGCCATTCGCTCCCACTGCTGCCAACCAATCAAATGCTGTGACCAGGGAGCATGGGGCAGGGCCAAAGTCTGTGTCAGTCTGTGTCAATAAACGCATACTGGGAGCGAGTAAGCAGACATCGATGGTGGCTTTCCCTGGGGGGCACTTGCCAAAGAGGAGTCTGGAGTGTAGCCAGGGGACACCAGAAAAGTTAGTTTGGGCAGCTCTGTGAACAACTATTGCACAGAGCAAGTAAGTATACCATGTTTGTTATTTTAGTTTAAAAAAAAAATAAGGTTTAATATCACTTTAATATTTCTGATAGATATTAGAGCTTTAGAAAAGTGTATTCTCTATCTACATGCACTTTTTGTTAGTGAGGTCACATATGCTAAAGGCAGGGATAGACAGGGAGCTATAATTTTCAACGGGACAGGTCAGCAGTGGCATACTATAAGAAGGTTATTAACTTTTTTAGTTTAAGGGCCCTTTCACACTAGCGGACGAACGGTCCGCTCATTACAAGTCCGTTTACGGACTTGTAATGGGTCCCTATGGGAGCGGATCCATTAGCGGATGATGCATCCGCTAACGTCCGCTCGATCCGCATCCGTTTTTGCGGACGGAAGAATGTCCTATTTTTCTTCCGTCCGGCCAAACGGATCGGATGCAAACGGACAGACGGAGGGGAGAGCGGAGGAGAGACGGGGCGGTCCCTGCACAGTGTGCGGGGACCGCCCCGTCCGCCCGACAGCTCAGCGGAGACCCCCCGCTGAGCTGACGGACACACGGAGCGGACCGAAAAACGGACCGCTCCGTGTGTAAGGACCCTAACTGGCGTGCAAAAAGTATGTGAACCACATTCAATGCCTTTTTTCTGGTGCAGTTATGTGGTCTTACAACTAAAATATAGTAAGGTTTATTTATTAGAATTGGCATAGTTAAAAATTATTGAAGCTATTTGCCAGATAAAAAGGTAAATTAAATGGAAGAATGAATACATCTTAGATTTTTTCATATCCATTCCCTACGATTTTCCAGTACGAACAAGCTAAAAAAGAAGATAATGAAAAAAGCACTAAGAAGAAAATCATGGTTTTGTGTTCTGATTGGATGTCAGGGCCATCCTATTGTGAGTACAATATGTGAAGTACATATATCCTGCTGATATTGTATAATTAGTTTTAAAATAATTTATCCATGAAATAAGAGTTTGATGAAGAGGAGCAGAAAGACAATTATTAAGAAAAATACTAAGGGCCAGATTCAGATACATCAGCGCATATTTATGCATGCGTAGCGTATAATTTTTCCGCTATGCCGGCGTAGCGCGGAGACGCAAGATGATATTCAGAAAGCAAATGCGCCCGACGATGTGGTGATGTAAAGTAAATTCTTAGGCGTAAGCTGGCGTAATTCAAAGTAGGAAGGAAGTGGGCATGATCCATGTTAATGAAGCGTGACCCCATGCAAATGAAGGGTCCAAACGAACGGCGCATGCGCCGTGACGTCGACGTCAGTCTTGCACCCTTCTGCGCATGCGCACACCTACGCACGGAGTAACCCCTAAGATATGCCGGCCCAGTGTGCACCCATCGAACGGAAATTGGCACCATCTTTTTTGAGCCATGCCTGCTAAGGAGAGGAGAAAGCGTAATTTCAGCCCTGAGGAGAGGGCAATTATTATTGAGGGCATCTCACAGTATGGTGCATGCCTCCATGGGGCACAGAGTGGGCAGACCAGCAAGCAGAGGAAGGAAGAGATCCTGGAGGAAATCACTGCCTGGCTGGTGATGTCATCCTGCAGGGCTGTGGTTATTTCCAGGATGGCATCAGGGCTGAATCTGAAGATGCGATACACCTCCGAATCCCCCATGCCAAAGACGTTGATGCGCGTTCAGAAAATCCTCTCCCGTGCCCTCCTACGTCCCTGTAGACGCAGTAGTGCTATGACCACGGCTGCCCCTGGCATGTTGGCATACAGATGTGTGTTGTCCTGCAAGTGTGGTTGCTCAAATCGTCCGTTACGGTGCTGCTGTAGCTGCTCTCCAGATGACCTGTGCATGTCTGGTGCAAAGTTACCCCTGCTTTATGAGGGGTAACTTTAGGCCGTATTTACCTCATTTGCATATTTGCACATTAATCTATGGGTGCGCGCATATGCGCCACACGTAAATATATACGCCTGCGATACGCCGGCGCTGACAAGTTACGCAGGTCGGAAGAAGCGTATTTTCAAGCGTATGTGGTTTTCTGGGTACGGCGCACAGATACGATGGCGCATCTTGACACTTACGCGGCACATCTCGAGATACGTCGGAGTACCTTCTTTCTGAATCTGGCCCTAAATGTGTGAAATTTGGAGAACAGGTGATGGATCATGTTGGTAAGTCTATTGGAAAGTCTGACCTGGCAGAGCTTTTAAGACCTTTCCACATTTGTGTGGTACATAAACGCACTTGCATTGTTGCTCATTATGCCATGTGTTAATGTGCATTCTATTAATCTTTTTGCTGCCAGGCCCTGCGCTTCACTTTTAAACTCAGGTGGCCAGACTGTTTTTGCAATTTTTCTATGGCTTTTTTATTTTTCCTTTACAGCTTCCAGAGTTTATGAAAGACCACCCCCCCCCCCCCCCCAAACTATCAATTTTCTGAAAGCTAAAGGACCAGTAGAATGAACGGAAGAAGATACTGGCCCAGATTCAGAGAGAATTGGATTCTCGTAGCGTATCAGAAATACACTACGCCGCCGTTTTTTACCTGGCTCTACGTGGAATCCAGGTAGATTTTGTCCAGTAAACAACGGCGGCGTAGTGTATTTCTCCCGTCGCAATCCATCTAGACGAGTAGGGGGCGTGAAGGATTTAAAATAGGCGCGTTCCCGCGGCGATCGAACTGCGCATGCTCCGTTTGCAAATTTCCCGCCGTGCATTGCGTGAAATCACGTCGTTACGTCATTCGTTGTTTGAGTAGCGGCGTTTACGGACATTTCTATTCCCGAACTAGTTACGCAAAAAAAAAAAATTTAAATTCGACGGGGAACGACGGCCATACTTAACATGGGCTACGCACCGTTAGACCAGCAAAAAGCTGGTCTAACAGTACATAAAAAAAAACAGACGTAAGCGATTGCGAAGACCGCTCGTATCTTCGTGGATCGCCGTAAAAACACATTTGCATATCCCGACGCATGAAAACGACGCAAACTCCTCCCAGCGGCCGCAAAAATATCGCAGCGTAGATCCGAAGGCTTACGAAGACGTAAGCCTCTCGGATCGAAGCCCGAAGCCGCCGTATCATGGTTTGGTTTACGGCGCGCGAAATTTGAAATTACTCCTGTCTAACACCAGTTAGACAGGCGTAATTGCTTTATGAATCTGGGCCATTGATTTTTAGGCCCTGTTAAATTTGTGCATGTAGCACTACCCCTGTGTATGGCCGCGTACACACGAGGGGATATGTCCGCTGAAAACGGTCCGATGGACCGTTTCAGCAGACATCTCCTGTGTATGGGCTAGCGGACAGATTTCTCCACCCGACAGTTCAAAGCAAGCTTTGAAACATCCGGTGGGAATCTGTCCGCCCGACATCTGCTGGTTTATGACATGTCGGCCCCCATCCTGGGCGCACGTGGCGGTGACGGCGGCGGCGTCAACGTCACCGCCGCGTCACTTCACCGCGGCCCGATGTGTGTACATGCCATTCAAACTCCCGATGACATGATGGAAATGGTCCGCGGACCGTTTTCATCGGATATGTCCGATCGTGTGTATGGGGCCTATGTGGTTGTTTCCTACTCTGCACAGCCAGCCACACACATTTCCACTCACTTCAGAGACAATAAGCAGTCCTTGCAGCTTGTTTATTTTTAGGGAAATGTAACTAATATAAGGCAGGGTTGATATGGGATGCCCATTTAATCAGTGGAACTCTTTAGGGACTTGAGCTATATACATTCAGTATACACTTTCTTTCCTCTTGTACCTCCAGCACAACTTTCTTACAGGCTGTTACTTCTAGGACCAGCTAGCACAGGTTCTAGATCCAACACAGACTCAGCTGGATCTTAACCAAAGGAGACAGGAACAACAAGCGCCCAGAGGCGATTAAGTTTGCATGTGCTGCGCTATATAAGTTTTCATTCATTCATTCATTCATTCATTCATTAGCAAAATTCTCTTTGCATGCAGGGACCGCAGGACCCTTTGGTGAAGCAAAAATAGAAGTCTATGGTGCTAGCTGTCCTATCTGTGGCTACTGCTCCCAACACCACATCTTCAGGCCCTGCCAGACTTTCTGGAATCTTCTCCCAGTTTCCAAATAGCAGGGGGAGTCACCAAAGAAGCTGCTGATGAGTCATCCAGCCTACTTGAGTCACTCACCCAACCCAAAAAAAAAAAAAACACACAGGCTTGGCAGCCAAGCCAAGCCTGAACATTTACCTACACTAACATAACAACAACAACATAATGATATCACTAGCACTTTAGCAATGCAAATTGTTCATCAAATCCCTATTTTTACTAAAAATACACTAAAATCCCTATTAGTGAATACATACAGGTCAAAATTGACAAAATTCCTGCTAATTGCCTACTTAATATAAAAGCTAAAACTGTATTAAGTTAGTACATAACAAACATTTATAAATGGTGATGGCCAGCAAAACTGTACATAAACAACTATTTACTCAAAAAATCTGGAGATTGGGTTTTTTCCCTTACAGCTTTCAGAGTTTGTAAAAGACCCCCCCAAACCATAATTTTTCTGAAATGCACCTAAATCATTATTAGTGCACACAAACACAAAATTGCTACTAGGGCCTTGTTTACATGAGGCATACAAAAGTGTATGCCCGTGGAGGGCTGTGTTTACCCACATGGGAATGCACAGGTGTTCTGTGCATCCCCATGCAGGCAATCCAATCATGTCAATTGGGATGATCAATCTGACATCCGTGTTGGTTATGGGTGCACGACCCTGAATGTAGACAGTTTGAGCTCAGGGAAATGCACCCAGACCCACATGAATGTCAAATTGGGAGCACTGGCTGTTTGTATAGTTGCTACATCCCAAATTACATCAATGGAACTTCCTGCACAGGGGTACATGGAACACCTGTGCATCCCTTTGCAGGTAAACATGGCCTTGTAGGGGTGTACACTGTAGTATGCCCTGTGTAAAGAAGGCCTTACTATGTTTATTTAAATTTGGGGGGGGGGTGGGACTTTGGCGAGATATTAGATGTCTAAACAGACCAACTTTTTTTGAGATGGAGAAGTCTGAAGACAGTCCCTTTCTCTGTAGCCTCAGCTGCACCTGTACATACAATGGATATGAGTCTGTATAGAGAGACATTATCCTGACAGTTTCTCTGTGTGTCCCAACTGGCTGGAGTTGGAGGAGAGGGGATTTTGTCAGCCAGCAGCACATTTATGACCAATGCCAGGGGGTTGAGTGGGGGCTATTGCAATGGGGTCGGAGTGACTGAGGGGGGTTATGTAAAAAAAATGTAAAGTCCCTGTGGCTTCCCTGCAGCACCTGAAGCCAGTGAAAGAGGAGGGAAAACAGCGGCTTTGGGGGGGATTGGTGCTGGGGGGTGTGAGCAGGTAATGAGCACAAAAGAGTGTGTGGGGGCACTGGCACTGAAGTGACCATGAGCTTAGAGCAGGAATGTCAGGTCTGTACACCGTATGCCAGCTCAAAGCCATGCTATAGGTCCATATGCTATATGGACTTGGCAGCAAAAGGGTTAAAAAAGTTAAAAAAAAAAAAAACACTCCCCATAACGTCCATAAACAAATACTTACCAGGCTACCACCTGTCAACGATGCAGCACTGCTCTCCCCTCTTCTTGCTTTCACAGGAGAGTCTGAGAGCAGCGAAAGCCATAGGCTCCTGCTGCTGTCAGTCAAACTGCTATTAGGAGTGAGAGGGAGGAGGTTTTATGTGTCTATAAATGTACAGTGCTTATATCTGGAGTGTGCACACAAGGGTGTGCCTCAGCAATGTGCTGAGGGGGCACCCGGAGTAGAGGAAAAGAAGAGAAGGTCAGGGACAATCCTGTGCATAGAGCAGGTGAGTATAACATCTTTTTATTTATTTTTTTAAGTTGGTTTTACAATCACTTGAAGGCTGCCCATTGAAATCATTGGAAATCAAGTAACACAACATCCGAAAAATCTGATTTGTCAAATAATTTTAAGGCAAAAGTCCCCAACACATTTTAGTGTATATTTATGTGTTGCAATGAGTTGCCTTAGTGCATTGTGGTATAACTAAAATAACTAAAAGCAGAGCAACATTTCAGCATGCAGGTTCATAATTACAACGTAGAGATGTATATTCCAGATATCTGCTATTTTAGGAAAAATCTGGGCCATGCTCAGGTTTTAAAGGAACGAATAGCAGGTTGTAATATTCTGATGAGAGAGATGTTGGGAAAGGTGGTGAAATACAGAGCTCATCATAGGAGATCTGGAAGGTTATGGAGGCACACATCACAGACTAGCAAGACCAATGTGGATGGCAGAGAAGACAGCATGCTGTCAGTTGGAACTACGAGGGAAGAATAGCAATTTGTTATCTTGACAAGGGATCCTGTTTGGTACAGTTGGGGTTACCTGTGAAGCTCAGAAACATCCAGCTGTGATGCTTTAATGAGCAGTTTACCTTAGGGACCCTGAAAGAGCTGCTTTAAATGAAATAGTATGTCTTAAATAAAGGAGAATGTATCCCACTACAGACATAACTATAGCACTGCAGTGCCAATAAGCCAGTACCATTGCCAACTCTAACAGGTATTCTTTTTGAATTTATTCTAAAAATGAATTACTTTCCTAATTGCATGGAAGAAAAACCTTGTGTGTATGCAAGGTATGCTATTCTTTGAAGTCACGTTACAACTCTGCAAAAAAATGTGTGATGTGGATTAAAGCAATCTACAACTAACCAGACAAAAAGAGAATTGTATTTTGGCCTACCGCCATCGCTAGTCAATCCACACAATTTTTCTTCAACTCTTGGTGTGTTTTGTAAGATAAACATTAGGCTTGGAGACCATTTACCATCACGTTACCTGAAAACTATCTCAATATTTGCTTTTTTCTTCTATTCTAGGTTCTTGCCAAGCTGTATGCCAGGATTAGATAACCATGAAAGTGTTCATATTGTAGTGGATAAATGATTTTGCTTTTAGGAATGTTTCCAAAAAAACAAAAAGTCTGACAAAGAGGCCATCACATTCATATGCAGAAAAGACATTTTTCTATCTGCATTTAGAAAAGCAGCAAACTGAAGTATTATAAGCTGGCACAAAAAGCAGACTTTATAGGCAAGATTGATAAGTGCTCTCAGTAGGACATGACAAAATGACTCCTACATGGAACTCCAGGAATCATCCAATTAGTGTTTGTCACACAACAGCCAGCTCTAATTTCAGGCACAGGAAACCAGCACTAGCACAGACGCATAACTGAATTATGTGTCTTTAATTTTTAATTTATGTCAGGAAAGTGTCGCTGACTCTCCATAATGTGGCTGTATGGTGGCTAAATAACTAGAACGTGTTAGGTTAGGCTCTAATCTCAAAACCACTATTGTCTTCATAAATGTTCTCTCTGTATTTTTCTACCTCCTTTCATGTTTCGATTTGTGTGGAATTAAAGTATATCCAAATCCCAAACTTTTTTTTAGTTTGGATAGTGGTGAGTGGTTTAAACCCATGTCAGGTTTTTATTTTGTCCTTCTACTGGAGTGGGTGAGTGAGAAAAATGTGTTGTTAAAAAAGGAAGTCTTCCGATCTCAGGGATATGGAGCAACAGATAACCAAAATACAGGTGATGTTGTATTCATAAAGTTCAAAACAATATATATATATATATATATATATATATATATATATATATATATATATTGTAAGCTGGGGATAGGTAGCGGATACAAAAGCTCCCTGGGATGAGCCAGCACAGATACCAAAGTCCATAGGATCAGTGAACAACAGTGGGATTTTTATTGGTGCTATACAAAGTCTATTTACAGGTGCTGTACAGTGTGCAGAAAACAAAACAAAAATAGCCAAACAAACACCTAGCCGTGTCTCGGCTCTAACTACACGTTATGCAGGTCCTAACTACTAAGCTAAACAAGCCTACGCTTGTTAGCTCAAACACACACTTCTCACCAGTTGTTTTTTCAGCAGCCTCCTTGCTCTCACAGATTCACACTGTTTCCCAGGACAGAGCAATGGCTGATAGCTCAGGTGAGCTTAAATTGGCCTGGGGGAGAGGGCCAACACCTGACCTGGATCAGGGATCAGAGATCCCTGAACGTGTAAGAGAGGAGCCTGGGAGAGGTATAAACCCCGAACTGGACTTTCCCAGGCTCTCTGGGACGCTCTGCTACACACCCTCCCTCTTGTTTCAACCCCAGGGTTGGAACACCTGTAGCCCAACAGGAGTGAACACGGGACAGGGCATCTACATTACCCATCTCAACCCCTGGCCTGTGTTTTACCGAAAAGGAATAATCCTGGAGGGCCAAAAACCACCGATTCACCCGCCTATTAGTCTCCTTCTTTTGGGCCATCCATTTCAGGGGAGCATGGTCAGTTATTAACTCAAACTGGCGCCCTAACAGGTAGTACCTGAGCGCGTCCACGGCCCACTTTATGGCTAAACATTCCTTTTCAATGACTGCATATTTTTTCTCATGATCATTGAGCTTTCTGCTTAGGTAGACCACAGGGTGTTCTTCCCCATTGTATACCTGTGATAGTACTGCCCCGATACCTACATCAGAGGCATCTGTCTGAACCAAAAAATCTTTGGAGAAATCGGGGGAGTATACCACTGGCTGTGCACAAAGAGCCTTCTTCAGGACTTGGAAAGATTCTTCTGCTACTGGGGACCATTTTATCATTACTGAGTCTTTCCCTTTCGTCAGGTCTGTCAGTGGGGCAGCTATAGTGGCAAAATTTGGAATAAACCTTCTATAATATCCCGCAATGCCAAGAAAGGCCCTGACCTGCTTCTTGTTTGCAGGACGTGGCCACTCCTGGATGGCTTCTACTTTATTCACTTGGGGTTTAATAACTCCACGGCCAATAGTGTAGCCCAAATACTTGGCTTCCTCCAAACCAATGGCACATTTTTTGGGATTTGCCGTAAAACCTTCCTTGAAGAGGGAATCAAGGACAGCTTGGACACGGGGCAAGTGAGACTCCCAGTCAGTGCTATGCACCACTATGTCATCTAAATAAGCTGCAGCATACTGCTGGTGCGGTCTTAGGGTCCTGTCCATGGCCCTCTGAAAGGTTGCAGGGGCATTTTGCAACCCAAAAGGCATTTTCTTATACTGGAATGACCCCTCCGGGGTCACAAACGCAGTCTTTTCTTTGGCACTATTAGTCAGGGGTATTTGCCAATATCCTTTGGTCAAGTCCAAAGTGGTCAGATAACGGGCCTTGCCCAGTCGGTCTATAAGTTCATCTACCCTGGGCATCGGGTACGTGTCAAACTTTGTTACTGCATTGAGCTTTCTGAAGTCGTTACAAAACCTCCAAGTGCCATCCGGTTTTGGGACCAACACGATGGGGCTAGACCAGTCACTATTGGATTCCTCAATGACATCTAGTTCCAACATCCTTCTAACTTCATCACTGATGTCCTTTCTCCTCGCTTCAGGAATTCGGTATGGTTTGAGCTTGACACGGAACCCCAGGTTCAGTAACAATATCATGCTGAACCGCTGAAGTCGTGCCAGGCAACTCTGAAAATTTCTCTCTATTCCTTATTAGGAACTCTCTAGCTTCCTGTTTTTGGGAATATGACAGGGTGTCTGGAATCGTGACCTCAGGGATCAGAGGGGATTCAGTACCCTTAGGCGTTACCGGTAGGGACCTCGCAGTTAACGCCAGTCTATCCTTCCAGGGCTTTAACAGGTTCACGTGGTAAATCTGTTCGGGCTTCCTTTTACCTGGTTGATACACCTTGTAATTGACTTCCCCA
Source organism: Rana kukunoris (assembly GCA_029574335.1). NCBI lineage: Eukaryota > Metazoa > Chordata > Amphibia > Anura > Ranidae > Rana > Rana kukunoris. The sequence continues at coordinate 567,627,472 of CM056050.1, read as the reverse complement.
ACTCTTTCAATTACTTCAAAGGGGCCCTGCCATTTAGCCAGGAACTTGCTCTCAACAGTGGGAACTAAAACGAGGACCCTGTCACCCGGTGAGAAAACACGGAGTTGGGCCCCCCGGTTGTATATTCTCTGTTGGGCTGCTTGAGCCTGTAGTAAATGTTCTTTCACCACTGGTATTACGGCTGCAATCCTGTCCTGCATTTGAGCGATATGCTCAATTACACTTTTGTGGGGTGTCTGTTCCCCCTCCCAAGTTTCCTTGGCTATGTCCAAGAGTCCCCGAGGGTGTCTCCCATAAAGCAACTCAAATGGGGAGTACCCTGTAGAGGACTGGGGCACCTCCTGATAGCAAACATCAGGTACGGTATCAGGAAGTCCCAGTCTTTCCCATCTTTGTCAACAACCTTTTTAACATGCCCTTTAACGTCTTATTGAAACGTTCCACCAAGCCATCCGTTTGCGGATGATACACAGAGGTTCGCAACTGCGTCACCTTAAATAACTTGCACAGCTCCCTAGTTATCCGTGACATAAATGGGGGTACCCTGGTCTGTCAGGATTTCTTTAGGGATGCCCACCCGACTGAACACCATAAACAGCTCTTTGGCAATATTTTTAGCAGATGCGGCGCGTAAGGGAACGGCCTCAGGGTAACGGGTAGCGTAATCCATAATCACGAGGATATGCTGATGACCACGGGCGGATTTGGGGAGGGGACCCACAAGGTCCATGGCAATCCTCTCGAAGGGCACTTCAATAATGGGCAAGGGCACTAAAGGACTTCGGAAGTGGGGCTGGGGGGCTGACATCTGACACACAGGACAGGATTGACAATAATTCTCAATATTTTTCTGTATCCCAGGCCAGTAAAACCTGCGCAACACTCTTTCAGTGGTTTTCTCAACCCCTAAATGGCCTCCTAGCAAGTGCCCATGGGCAAGTTCCAACACCACCCTTCTGTAAGGCTTGGGGACCACCAATTGTTCAGTAACTTCATCATTCTTTTTACATACACGATACAGTAAATCATCATTGCTGCTGAAATAAGGAAAAACAGGGCCTATCCCCTGGTTCAACAGGTACATCATTAATCACCATTACATTTTCCCAGGCCCTGGCAAGGGTGGGGTCTTTTCTCTGCTCAGTACCAAAATTTTCCTTATGCACATTAAGGTCAGTAAAACTCCAACATAGGCTCCGAGTCGACAGACGGCTGTCCGGCTCTACTGGTTGTGGGGACTCCCTCAGGCTCCTCCAGCTCTCCTGCCATAACCGAGAAAGGAAAACTCGGAGAGCCCTGAGATGAGTCCCCTGAACCCACAATATCGGAAGTAGCCAGGAGCTCTGGCTCTGCGACTGAGTCAGGTACTGCGACCGGGTCGGGACGATCCCACAGTTCCCAAAACTTAGGGAAGTCCCTACCAATGATGGCCTCGTGCACCAAGTGGGGCACAAGTCCGACCGCATGGGACACCGTACCTAAGCCAGTTTTAAACTGAACTGTGGCTATAGGATACTCCCGGGTATCCCCATGTACACAGATCACAGCAACTTTTTTAGCATGAAAATTCACAGTTTCAACCATCTCAGCTGTAACCAAAGTAACCAGACTTCCAGAGTCCAGTAAGGCCGTAATAGGCTTATCATTAACAGTCATGTGACACATGTGTTTCCCCACATTTGGCGCTGCAGCGCATGAAACAGCAGCAAACATAGACTGCCTTCTATTAGACAGATCACACTGCATTGGTTCATCAGCCAATGGACAGTTTGCTGCAACATGTCCCAGCTCTTGGCAACGAAAACACCTGATGTTTCCCCAAGTTGGTTTGCTGACAGGCAGTGGTTTCCCTTGCTTGGGACGCCAAACTTCAGTCCTGGCACCAAAAAATCCTCCCCCCCCTATTTCCTTGCCATGCTTACCACCCACTTCCCCTGGAACAGTCTTACCGGTTGCCTGGGGAGACCGTGGCTTTGGGTGGAAAGTCCGTGCGGCTGTTTGGGGTGGTGACCAGGTTTCTCTGCAGCAAAGTACCTTTCGACGAGTTCCACCAAGTTATCTGCCGACTTGGGGTCCCCTTGACTCACCCACCTCTGCAGGGGAATTGGGAGTGACCTCAGGAACTGGTCCATGACCACACGCTCCACTATTTGTGGCGCAGACAGGGACTCCGGCTGTAGCCATTTTCTCACCAGGTGGATTAGGTCGAACATCTGCGATCTTGGGGGCCTCTCAATTTGGAAGAACCAGCTGTGGACCCGTTGGGCTCGAACGGCCAAGGTGACACCGAGTCGCGCCAGAATTTCCTGCTTGACCTTTTCATAGTCTCCCGCTTCTGCCGACTCCAGATCATAGTAGGCCTTCTGCGATTCACCAGAAAGTAAGGGGGCGATCAGTCCTGCCCACTTGGTTTTAGGCCAATCTTCCCTCTCAGCGGTCCGTTCAAATGTTAGCAGGAAGGCCTCTGGATCATCATCCGTAGTCATTTTTGACAGAAAGCGAGCCACATGGATGGCTGAAGGCTTGTCTCTAATATCCTTGATTTCCGCAGGTGCCCACTGTGCTAGCGTTTCTGCAACTTTAGTCAGGGTTTTCCTATCCGCTTCTGCAGCAGTGGCAAGCTGTTCAAACAGCCTCTGCGATTGCTCCTGTACAGCACTAATCTGCCTCTGCGATTGCTCCTGTGCGATAGCGTTGGCTTGCTGCAGCGCAGCATTAGTTTGCTGTTGTGCAGCGTTTGCTTGCTGTTGTGCAGCATTGAATAGCACCATTTGTTTGAGGATTTCCTCCATGTTGTCACTTTAGGTACTGGCTTTTTAAATAGTAACTTACTATTGCTGATCGCAGCCTCCACCATATGTAAGCTGGGGATAGGTAGCGGATACAAAAGCTCCCTGGGATGAGCCAGCACAGATACCAAAGTCCATAGGATCAGTGAACAACAGTGGGATTTTTATTGGTGCTATACAAAGTCTATTTACAGGTGCTGTACAGTGTGCAGAAAACAAAACAAAAATAGCCAAACAAACACCTAGCCGTGTCTCGGCTCTAACTACACGTTATGCAGGTCCTAACTACTAAGCTAAACAAGCCTACCGCTTGTTAGCTCAAACACACACTTCTCACTAGTTTTTCAGCAGCCTCCTTGCTCTCACAGATTCACACTGTTTCCCAGGACAGAGCAATGGCTGATAGCTCAGGTGAGCTTAAATTGGCCTGGGGGAGAGGGCCAACACCTGACCTGGATCAGGGATCAGAGATCCCTGAACGTGTAAGAGAGGAGCCTGGGAGAGGTATAAACCCCGAACTGGACTTTCCCAGGCTCTCTCTGGGACGCTCTGCTACAATATATATATACTGTATATATAAAACATATCCATTATAGCAATCAGCTGGCACTTAAAAAATAGGTCATAAAATAAACACAATGATGAATACTTCAAACTGCTAGTCAGTGATTCATATGTATCAAAGCGGCACTCCTGTCAGCGAAAAAAACCTGACTGGCTAGTACATGTAATTCAACATATATGCATACATCTGGTAAGGAGAAAATCTCTGGTAGACACAGATGGCTTTAGATGATGAATAGGGATGAGCTCCGCGTTGGATTCGAACGTATGTTCAACTCGAACATCGTCTGTTCGTACTGTTCGTCGAAATTCGAACAAAACGGGACGTTCGCGGCAAATTCGAGTGACGCGTCATGGCCCATAATTCACTGTGGCATTGCGCGCTGATGATTGGGCAAGCATGCACTATGGCCCGCATGCTTGGCCAATCACAGCGCGCAAAAAAACGGAGAGCCATAATTGGCCAAAGCCATGGCTTTGGCCAATTATGGCTCAGGGGGTTTAGTACATGCCCCACACTATTTAAGGCTGCCTGCAAGGCGGCCTTGTGTAGTGTGTTGCGGAGTTGGTAAAGAGATCAGTCCAATAGAGAGAGAGAGAGAGAGAGAGAGACAGTGGGCCAGATTCAGAGAGCGATTACGCCTGTCTAACTGGTGTTAGACAGGAGTCATTTCAAATTTCACGCGCCGTATCACTAGTTTGAATCCTCAAACCATGATACGGCGGCTTCGGGCTTCGATCCGAGAGGCTTACGTCTTCATAAGCCTTCGGATCTACGCTGCAATATTTTTGCGGCCGCTGGGAGGAGTCCGTTTTCAGCGTCGGGATATGCAAATGAGTTTTTACGGCGATCCACGAAGATACGAGCGGTCTTCGCAATCGCTTTCGTCTATTTTTTTCTACGTACTGTTAGACCAGCTTTTTGCTGGTCTAACGGTGCATAGCCAATGTTAAGTATGGCCGTCGTTCCCGCGTCGAATTTAATTTTTTTTTTTTTACGTAACTCGTTCGGGAATAGGAATGTCCGTAAACGACGCTACTCAAAAAAAAATGACGTAACGACGTGATTTCGCGCAATGCACGGCGGGAAATTTCTGAACGGAGCATGCGCAGTTCGATCGCCGCGGGAACGCGCCTATTTTAAATGCTTCATGCCCCCTACTCGCGTAGATGGCTTGCGCCGGGAGAAATACACTACGCCGCCGTCGTTTACTGGACAAAATCTACCGGGATTCCACGTAGAGCCAGGTAAAATACGGCGGCGTAGTGTATTTCTGATACTCTACGCGAATCTAATTGTATCTGAATCTGGCCCTAAGTGTATAGTTAAAAAATAATTTCAGTTTATCCCCAATAGGAGTATTTGTTTTCATCAAAAAATTACAATAAATAACAATAAATTACACAAATGGACAGCTATAAAAGGACTCACCATGACTACTGCCCTGAAATGGCCACATAACTGAAATGGACATACAGAATTGTATGGGGTCATGTAATCATGTTATCCCATTTTCAACATTCTGGTCTGCATGGCCCAGGGTGGCAAACTGGAATAAACTGTAGTGGCATCATCAGGATAAGTGATGCGTTACAACTTAGTACTGCCAAGACTACAGTCATGCACTACAGAGCAAGGGGGTGTTAGGATTCAGTATACCTGCTGGTGGCACTGTGGTGCTCTGGGCAGATTGCTGCAGTTTCAGTGTCCCCAGCAGATGCCTCCCAGCAGTCAGCAAATTCCAACAATCAGCTCTACCTGGTCACACCTACTGGGAGGGTACTTAAATTCCACTTCTGCTATGGCTCCTTGTCTCAGTGTTATGTCAGAAATATATATATATATATATATATATATATATATATATGTATATATACAGTACAGACCAAAAGTTTGGACACACTTTCTCATTCAAAGAGTTTTCTTTATTTTCATGACTATGAAAATTGTAAAGTCACACTGAAGGCATCAAAACTATGAATTAACACATGTGGAATTATATACATAACAAAAAAGTGTGAAACAACTGAAAATATATTTCATATTCTAGGTTCTTCAAAGTAGCCACCTTTTGCAGCAGACACATCTCTAGAACAACTGTTAAGAGGAGACTGTGTGAATCAGGCCTTCATGGTAGAATATCTGCTAGGAAACCACTGCTAAAGAAAGGCAACAAGCATAAGAGACTTGTTTGGGCTAAAGAACACAAGGAATGGACATTAGACCAGTGGAAATCTGTGCTTTGGTCTAATGAGTCCAAACTTGAGATCTTTGGTTCCAACCACCGTGTCTTTGTGTGACGCAGAAAAGGTGAACGGATGGACTCTACATGCCTGGTTCCTACCGTGAAGCATGGAGGAGGAGGTGTGATAGTGTTGGGGGTGCTTTGCTGGTGACACTGTTGGGGATTTATTTAAAATTGAAGGCATACTGAACCAGCATGGCTACCACAGCATCTTGCAGCGGCATGCTATTCCATCCGTTTTGCGTTTAGTTGGACCATCATTTATTTTTCAACATGACAATGACCCCAAACACACCTCCAGGCTGTGTAAGGGCTATTTGACCAATAAGGAGAGTGATGGGGTGCTGCGCCAGATGACCTGGCCTCCACAGTCACCGGACCTGAACCCAATCGAGATGGTTTGGGGTGAGCTGGACTGCAGAGTGAAGTCAAAAGGGCCAACAAGTGCTAAGCATCTCTGGGAACTCCTTCAAGACTGTTGGAAGACCATTTCAGGTGACTACCTTTTGAAGCTCATCAAGAGAATGCCAAGAGTGTGCAAAGCAGTAATCAAAGCAAAAGGTGGCTACTTTGAAGAACCTAGAATATGACATATTTTCAGTTGTTTCACACTTTTTTGTTATGTATATAATTCCACATGTGTTAATTCATAGTTTTGATGTCTTCAGTGTGAATCTACAATTTTCATAGTCATGAAAATAAAGAAAACTCTTTGAATGAGAAGGTGTGTCCAAACTTTTGGTCTGTACTGTATATACATACATATTTGTATATTTGTATATATACACACAAATGAAACACAAGCACAGCAGGTAAAAACTGGAGGATCAGGGAGCAGCTAATTGCTAATTGCTGGAAACTGCTGACTGCTGGGAGACACATGCTGGTGGACACTGGAACTGCAGCAATTAGCCCACAGCACCACAGTGCCACCAGCAGGCGAATGCAATCCTAACAAAGGGAATCAATCACTTTTTATCATTTTAATAATGCCCCTTCCAAACCTTATCAGGCCATATGCCCTCGACATGGGGGGAACCCCTTGAGCAAAGCACCTTGCCCCATGTTGATGAGGTCAAGGGCATCTTCCCAATTATCCTGGCCCAATGGTTTTGGGGCTCTGTGAGCAGGAATCTAGAAGCTCTCTTTATAAATAAGGGGACCGGCAGATATCACCCCCACCCCCATTAATCAAAGAATGTGGTGTCTTTATTTAGAATTTGCATTTATTTGTGAATACAAAGGCCTTTAATGTACCCCTTACTCATTCATGTGTGGGAGGCAGTAACTGTGGGTCCCTTTATTTTCAAAAAGGGTTTCCAGATTCCGATAAGCCTCCTGCTCACAGAACCCACAACCACTTGGCCAAATTTGTGGCAAAGAGGCCTTTGTCCTCATCATTATAGGGACAAGGTTATTTAGTCAGAAGTCCAACGTAGTTGAAAACCCATTCATGGGATAGTTGTAGGTGACTTCGCACAAGGGAGCAGACAAAGCAAAAGGAAAAAACGAGAAAGATGGAAAAAAAGAGAGAACTGCTGCCCCTACAAATACAGCCACCTAAGTGGAGTACAAACATGAATTGAGAAGGGTGTAGGTGTGGCGCTGTTACTCTGAAATTCCCTAGTGTTGTAAGTAGAGTGCTTAAGGGTATTAATAAAGTGGCAGAGGCTAGAATAGATAAATAAACCAGAAATCCTCTAAAATGCACCTCCTTTGAACTAGGTAAATGTGTGCATGAATATATTAGATGCTCATATATACAGTATAATATGATGCTCATATATATATATAATAATATATTATAGATGCTCATGTGTTGTACCCTTACGCTCCAGATGATGTCTTGAATGACAAAATGCATAGGGCGGAGTTACAGAACATCCTAGAGTGCTACACAGTGGCATAAACTGTGGCTGCGCAGCACGCCCTGGTGGGGTAATGCAATATGTCGAGTGCATTTATAATAAGAGCACAGATAAGATCACCCCAACACTAATACCACATAATTAAGGCAGAAACTTGTTTTTTTTTTCTTCTCCGAAGAGCACTGGTCACTTTTGAAGAGTACAAGTCACTTTATTTATTACTTTTTTAAGAGTACTTAATGTTAAAGGACTGTTAATATCTATTATTTGTGCTTTAGGATTTTTAAGTTGTTTAAATATATTTTTCAATTCACTACTGTAACGGTCACCATCGTTTACAACCTTCCATCAACCCACGACAGCTTATCCGACACTCCAACCAACAGGATCTGATCCATCCCATTTCCCCAGAATCAAGACGAGACTCAGCTCTGTACTTGTTCCAAAATGTATGAACGCTTTAATGGTTTCTTCTCAGCTTTTTATGCAGTTACAAGCATGTGACAGTAATCAAAGGGACAATGAAATCTCCACCCCCCCTCATCACACACTGGGGCTTTCATACAGATTTTAGAGAGACACTTTGGCACCGGTCTATAATTAACATGATCTAATTACTACACCTGAGCAGCCACATTCCTTTATCAATAGAATTCAAACAAAACACCATCACACAATGAGTTGCCCTTCAATACACATCTTTAGACAGACGGACTGTCTCCGACAGAAAGGTAGTTACACCTGGGCATCAATAGGCTTTAAACCGTGTTATCACACAATGAAATGTCTTTGGAGCAGACCTGAATTAACACCTCTACAGCCTCACACAATTGATAATGGAATGTCTTAGGAGTCTATTGACCTGGTTGTGAGTCCACATTGAATAAGCCAACAACTTGTAATATCTCAAGACATCCTGCAAACATGAAGTATCAGTAAAGTCCCATCTCATGTAATACATGAATTATGATTCATAATTTATTAGCCACCCTATGCCCAAAAGGGCACAGGGTGAACTTAGACCCAAGAGTTATTAGCGACGCTGACACAGGAGTACCTCTCATCCTTTCAAAGTCTCTGGTTGTGACGGGTCATTCCGTATGTACTATCATATGCAATAGTTTCTGCACTAATTAGCAGGGGGTTTAACCACCACACATATAAAAAGCACCAGTCACGTTATAAAGCAACCATAAAGGAATACAGGGAGTGCAATCCATATATACTATCAGCACATGTCACTATTAACTAATTTATAGGTTAACACACTTACAAATTATTTGTATGCTGTACTCTGCAAAGGGTACAACACATGAGCATCTATAATATATTATTATATGTAGCACTTACCCCTGGAGGAGCTGCTGGTTTGTTTTGGGCCGGCATGTTTCCTCTATTTCCTCGCCGTCCAGGGTATCAGATAAGAGTTGAGAGAAAGTTCTGTGTCTAAACTTTAGACCTCTTTTTCTTTGCTTTACGTATTTGCCAAACTCTGTAAGGCCTTGTACACACGATCAAATCTGTCTGCTGGAAACGGTCTGCTAGACCGTTTCAGCAGACAGATTCGATCGTGTGTACGGGCAAACAGACGGATTTGGCCACCCGACAGATTGAAAAGCATGCTTACCAATCTGTCGGCTGGGAACCTGTCCGCCCGACATGTCTGCTGGTTAGTACACTAACCAGCAGACATGTCTTCTCGCACACGCGCCGAATGGTTTCGACGCATGCGCGGAAGTGTTTTACTTCCTGGTGCGGTGACGTGGCGGCGTCAACGTCACCGCCACGTCACCGCGCCGTCTGGCGGCGGGGATTTTGGTTTGATCGTGTGTACACAATCAAACCAATATGTCCCCAGCAGACAGATTTGTTCAAATCGGTCGGCCCGACCGATTTGAACAAATCTGTCTGCTCGTGTGTATGGGGCCTTAAAGAATAAAAGTAGTAGCTGAAGAGGTGGAATGGTAATAGATAATAGGTCCAAGTGTATAACTTTGTTTGGAAACACTCCTGCTTCCAGCAACGCAGCTTTCGTCACCACTCTAGCCAGAGGGGGTATTGTGCACCTGGATAGGCCTCTCTCACTAACCTAGCAGCCAGGGTGTCACACGGAAACTTGGTAGAGTCTCTGCCACAGACCTTTCCAAAGATGGAGGTATATTCGGTAAAAAATACTCTCAGCACAGGATTAAGCACCTGGATCTCTCCTAAATAACTTCTTGTGAACTTAAAACTGACAGACGACCATTATTCAGCCCTTTAGTAATGGTGCATTCTTCGATGAAGTTCAAGGCCTCTCCTGAGATACCAGCCTCGTGCTCTGTGCTCTCCAAGACAGATTCTTCATCGAGTGGCTTCCACCCTCAGGACGGACAGCACAGGACCATTCTAAAAGCGTAGACCCAGTCTGACTACCGGGCCTACTTAGTGGATCACAACCCCGGACCAGCATGGTCCCGAAGCCAGGAACACTTAAACACACACCCCCGGTCAGGAGGGCCACACACGGGGGAGGTGGGACGACAGACCAGGATCGACGACGACCCCGGAATAATAATGTCTGTCCCTTAAGTACTCGTTCCCAGCATGCACAGCGGGACGATCAACTCCCTCTGATTGGCTGCTGAAGGGGAACACCCAAAACACCTTGACCTGACTGCTGCCACCCTCCGCCTGGGTCGATAACAACACCCCAAACAACAATAGTGGTCACTCACAGTACAGCCATAGCTGGAACAGGGGCCCAAATTTAGTAAAAAATCATACAGTCTGAGTCAACTAACTCTCAGACTACCCTCTAAATTTAAAGCAGCGCCGGCTAGAAAATAGCAGGCCGCTACATATATATATATATGAGCATCTAATATATTCATGCACGTATTAACCTAGTTCAAAGGAGGTGCATTTTAGAGGATTTCTGGTTTAATTATCTATTCTAGCCTCTGCAACTTTATTAATACCGTCAAGCACTCTGCTTACAACACTAGGGAATTTCAAAGTAACAGAGCCACATCTATACCCTTCTCAAGGGTATATGCTAAATTTGGTCCTTTAATTGGGCCAAGCGCTCTTCCCTAGTATCATCTATATAGTGCAAGAACATAAACACATATTTGCTGAATACAGAGAACAAGTACTACTCCTGGAGGATAGAAATAAAATCTTTTTTTCATTTAGGATAGAGTAGGATTGTTTTCCCACCTTAGGATAATGGAGGTGCAAACACAACAGAAAGTAGTAGAAAATCTTTTAAAATTCCATCTAAGACAGTTGTCTCTGGAACACATATCCACAATTTTTTTGTTGGTTTGTGGACAACACATTTTTCTTTGACAAAGTCGTAATGACGAAACGCATCAGGGCGTGATCTTACGGCGACCGTAAATAACGTCATTGACGCTGTGCATTCCAGGACCTAGCTAGCTGACCAGAAGGAGGAAGTGTGGAATGCCGCAATTATCACAATCAGCATTGAAGCACTTTCATCCTTTTTAGCTCTGGGTAAAAGTGATTTACTGCGTGTTTTAAACATCAAGAAATTGAGCTATATGATCACTTGGAACTGTAGCAGTGTTATGGAACATTGAAAATTTTATGGAATGATTGAAGTATTGAATAAATGGTCAAACAGAATTAGAATATGTAAAGTCTTTTTTCTCATGCCCCTGGATGTCTCTGAGTGACGGAGGATTCCATAGGAGGTTTGGACTGAGCACAAGGCAGGATTTTGTTTAATGCCTTAATTTCCACCGGTCTGGTAAGTTTAAACCCAATAGGGGAGAGTTAAGCACGTGGTGGAAGAATTATTGGTGATACATCCGTATTCATCATTAAGGATAAGCAGAACACCCCTGCGTTCGGTTCGCACCAGAACCGTCGAACGGACCGAACGTTTGCGCGAACATTTAGAACCCCATTGAAGTCTATGGGATTCGAACGTTCGAATTCAAAAGTGCTCATTTTAAAGCCTAATATGCAAGTCATTGTCATAAAACGTCTTTAAGAACCCGGGTCTTGCCCGAGGGAACATGTATCAATGGAAAAAAGTTTTAAAAACGGTCGTTTTTTCAGGAGCAGGACTCCTCAAAAAACGACCTTTTTTAAAACTTTTTTTCCATTGATACATGTTCCCTCGGGCAAGACCCGGGTTCTCAAAGACGTTTTCACAGGCAAACTATAGACACCCAGCAGGTACAATATTTAAAGGAATTTTTTTTTTTTTTTTTATTTAAGCATCATTAAAATCACTGCTCCAGGAGCAGTGATTTTAATGATGCTTAAATAAAAAAAGAAATTAAAAATTCCTTTAAATATTGTACCTGCTGGGTGTCTATACCTGTGATAATGTCTTTAAATAGCACAATCACCTGCCTGCCAGTAAATTAGGAAGAACTGATCTAGCTAAGCTATACAGTGTATAAATATATGTACAACTCCTGGGATGTATATATATATATATATATATCCTCTACACACTGTAAATTTAACTAAACTGACTAGCCTGCCTGCTCTATCTATCTATCTAGTAATAAAGACACTGGGCCAAATTCAGATACAATTAGATTCGCGTAGAGTATCATAAATACACTACGCCGCCGTATTTTACCTGGCTCTACGTGGAATCCCGGTAGATTTTGTCCAGTAAACGACGGCGGCGTAGTGTATTTCTCCCGTCGCAAGCCATCTACGCGAGTAGGGGGCGTGAAGCATTTAAAATAGGCGCGTTCCCGCGGCGATCGAACTGCGCATGCTCCGTTCAGAAATTTCCCGCCGTGCATTGCGCGAAATCACGTCGTTACGTCATTTTTTTTGAGTAGCGTCGTTTATGGACATTCTTATTCCCGAACAAGTTACGTAAAAAAAAAAAAAAAATTTAATTCGACGCGGGAACGACGGCCATACTTAACATGGGCTACGCACCGTTAGACCAGCAAAAAGCTGGTCTAACAGTACGTAGAAAAAAATAGACGAAAGCGATTGCGAAGACCGCTCGTATCTTCGTGGATCGCCGTAAAAACTCATTTGCATACCCCGACGCTGAAAACGACGCGAACTCCTCCCAGCGGCCGCAAAAATATTGCAGCATAGATCCGAAGGCTTACGAAGACGTAAGCCTCTCGGATCGAAGCCCGAAGCCGCCGTATCATGGTTTGAGGATTCAAACTAGTGATACGGCGCGCAAAATTTGAAATGACTCCTGTCTAACACCAGTTAGACAGGCGTAATCGCTCTCTGAATCTGGCCCTTAGTTGCTAATTGTGTCTAATATGTGTGTAATTCTTGGGTAATGTTGTAACTACTTTAATAAAAAAAAAAAACATTATTTAATAAATGTATTTATTATTAATTAAAGAGAAACTTGCTGAATGTCTGAAAATCATCAACACCACATCCCTCGATTGAAAATGACACAACAAAAAAACAAGGTATGGGATTTTTAAGGTGCCAAAACACAAAATATAAAAAAATAAATAAACATTTTATTAGAAACATCTGAAATGTTTTTTTTTGTATACCCCCTATTATATGTTTATGTTTTTTTGTGTTTTGGCACCTTAAAATCCCATATCTTTGTTCTTTGTTATGTATTTATTATTATTATTATTATTAATAATTAATTATGAATAAAAATGTATTGAGAAAAAAATAATAATAATATTTGTGACTACAAAAAAGGTTAGCTCTATTCTGAGCAGTGCAGATGTCTTTGGCTTAAAGAAATAGTTATGTGGTGTGCTTTGATAGTGTAACCCCGTTCTTTGCTGCATGCTCATTTGTGTTGGTTCCCATGTACACGTTGTATATTGGTTATACTTTAGGACAACATAAGCATTATAGAAGATGTGGGAAGGATAGTTAAAGACCAGATAAAAAATCTGTTATATAAAATAATCTCTGAGCTTGTGTGTTCAACCCAGAGTCAAAGAAAAGTCTGTTGATGTTTTTCTTGCAATTTGTGACCGTGTTCCTTTTTATATGGAAAATTATTTTGCCATTTCTGGCTAAAATAGGGAATGTTTAAACCCCTGTCAGTTTTTTTATTCCCCAGAGACACAAAAATCAGTAAATATATAAATACGATACGCTATAACATTTTCCTCTGTGTTTTAAACATGAAACAAATTCAAGAAAAAAAATATTTTCAAAAATAAACATTTTAAAACAGAATTATTTAAATACAAAATGCAATTGATACTTTCGGTGGAATGCATGTCGGCTCCAAGGGAAGACGTACACTGAGGCCTTACAGCACCTTCACATGATTCATAACTAATGGTAAAGAAATAAATTTGCTCTACCGACTATTCACCTAAACTGGTCCAATTATCCACTTTGTTGGATACATACATACATACACGATACGTTTCTTGTGTTATCAGAAAGTGCATGTTTATTCATAATGACCCAGTGAGTAAAGCTGGCCATACGTGGATCGAAATTCAATCTTTATTGGAATTTCAATCCATATTTGGGAACATTGGTTGTACAGAAGTTGATCTATTTCACTGGCTATAGCCGTCATCACTGATCCTTGTATTCTGAGGCCTTGTACACACGAGGGAATAAATCCGCTGAAGATGGTTCCGACGGACCATTTCAGCGGAAAAATCCCCTCGTGTGTAGGGGCAAACGGACGCTTTTTGCCGGATTCATCCGGCGGAAAAATTCCAAAGCATGCTTTGAAATATTTCCGCCGGATAGCTGGCTGGCAGATATGTCCGCTGGTTAGTACGGCAAACCAGCGGACATATCTTGCCGCACATGCGTCGTATCCTGTGAATGGATCTGACGCATGCGCGCGGAAGTGTTTACTTCCTGGTGCGGTGACGTGGCGGTCACGTGGCGGCGTCAACGTCACCGCCGCGTCACCGCGCTGTCCGCCGGCGGGGAATTTGATCCGATGGTGTGTACAGCCATCGGATCAAAATATCCCGGCGCAAATATACGCTGTAAACGGTCCGGGGACCGTTTACAGCGGATATTTCCCGTCGTGTGTACAAGGCCTTAGGGAGGAGGAGGCTCCCCGCCATTAGAACACAATCACACATCAGGTAGGATTCTCCCATCCACATCTAATGTGTGGATAAGAAAATTGGATCATTCTGCCCATAAGGCTGAGAACATCTTGCAATGAAAAAGTGGTACTGCAGGAACAGCTCTAGGCTAAAGGTTAGTATTGTACAGTAATTAGAGCTGTCTTTTTTAAACTCCAGAGGATTAAAAGAAAGTCCAGAGTTGAGCTTTAACCTTTTAAGGACCGCCACATGACTAAATATGTCGGCAGAATGGCACAGCTGGGCATATGGACGTACAGGTACGTCCCCTTTAAGAAGCCCAGCTGTAGGTTGCAAGCGCACTCGCGACCCGGTCCTGTGCTCTGTGAACGCGCCCGCGGGACCCGCAGACCCAATCGCCGCCGGTGTCCCATGATCGGGTCACAGAGCTGAAGAACGGGGAGAGGTGAGTGTAAACCAGGGGTGTCAAACTCAATTTCATCGTGGGCTGCATCAGCATTATGATTGCCCTCAAAAGGGCCGGTTGTATCTGTAAGATTTGATGTCCAGCGCATCCCCTCCCCTTACATTAGATGTCAAAAGCCCCCCCCCCCCTTAAGAAGTTGAGTCCCCCACTCTGCCTTACATTAGATGTCAAGAGCCCCCCCCCACCATCAGAAGTTGAGTCCCCCTTACATTAGATGTCAAGGGCCCCCCACCATCAGAAGCTGAGTCCCCCACTCTGCCTTACATTAGATGTCAAGAGCCCCCCCACCATCAGAAGTTGAGTCCCCCACTCTCCCTTACATCACAGTGCACCCCCCTTTCCTTATGCTGCTGCTGAGAAGAAGATGGATGCATTGCTTGAAAGCAAAAAGTAAGGGTCTGGAGAAGGACCAGAGGAGGGCTGGAGGGCCACATGAAATGGCCTGGAGGGCCGGATTCGGCCCGCGGGCCTTGTGTTTGCCACCTCTGGTGTAAACAAACCTCTCCCCGTGCTTCCTAGTAAAAATGTCACTGATCGTCTGTTCCCTGTCGTAGGGAACGACTATCGGTGACATCACATGCCCAGCCACGCCCCCCACCACAGTAAGAAACACACTTTAGGGAACACTTAACCCATTTAGCGCCCCCTACAGGTTAACCCCTTCACCACCAGTGTAATTTTCACAGTAATCAGTGCATTTTTGTAGCACTGTTTGCTGTAAAAATTACAATGGTCCCAAAATACTGTCAAAATTGTCCAATGTGTCCACCATAATGTCGCAGTCATGATAAAAAATGCTGATCGCCGCCATTACTAGTAAAAAAAAAATATATATTAATAAAAATGCCATAAAACTATCCCCTATTTTGTAGACGCTATAACTTTTGCGCAAACCAATGGCCTAAACTGAGGGAAAAAAATGTTTTTTATAATTTTTTGGGGAAAATTTATTAAAGGAAAAAGTAAAAAATATTGTTCTTTTTTTTCAAAATGGTCACTCTATTTTTATTTAAAGCGCAAAAAATTAAAACCGCAGAGGTGATCAAAAAGGACATCAATTTTGTTTGGGAGCCACGTCACATGACCGCGCAATTGTCAGTTAAAGTGACGCAGTGCCGAATCGCAAAAAGGGGCCTGGTCCTTTAGCTGCATAATGGTCCGGGGCTTAAGTGGTTAAAAGGCCAGAGTTTAATTTAGATAAAAAATATGGTAAACTGAGGAGTAAAGTGTAATAGAGGTATTTGGTTCAAAAGACGGTCAGTTCCTCTGAATAGGGGGCAGTTGGGAGTTATGCATAATAATAGCATGGTGCCTATATGCTTGGTATGCCAGGCCAGTAATTAGAGAATACATGTTTTTCTGATTAAAAAAATGTAAACAAAAATTGAATGATATTAGCTGGAAGTTAAGCTGGTGTTTTCTGATATTTCTTATCACCAAATCAACCTGGCCCAGGTCAGATTCCATTCAGGATGACTCCATCTGCTCATCTCTTCTCATCTCATAAAAGAAGGCTAAACTGAACTACCCAACTTATCTGGCCACCACTGATATCAACACATTTATATTATCTTAGCTACAGTAGTTATATGTTTTCAGTTGAAAATTAGGATTAAAATCTGCTTTTATAACTGTCTGATAGCATATGTTTCAAAAGCCACAGCATCTAGAGGCATATGTCAATGCAAAGTTACACATTTGACCATTGCTGGATTCGTGTGAAATGTCTTGTTTTCAATAAGTGTTAGCTCAAGCTGTATGTGCTATTCAGCCCACATCGATCAACCATTATTTCCCAACGACAGCTATCATTATGCCCACAGTACAATATGGCATTAGGTGTGTAGGAAAAGCTTTTAGTCCAATAGCAAAACTTTTCTTTCCTTTCATATGCAATTGGAGAACAGGCTAAGGCATTTTCTATGTCTCTTAATGTGACCATCTGTTCTGCAGTATAAGTGGTGGTGACTTGACCCACAGCTGAACAAGTGCATAGATTTGAGTGGGAGGCGTAATGAAGTTGCACAGGAGTCCCAAATGAGGGTATAGAATGAGCAGCGGTGACAGCTTTTCTTGTATAACTACTATTTCATTCGGACAGAAAATAGATAGGGGAAAATATATAGCCTGCGTTACAACTTACAGGAACAAACAGCCTGGTTTTACAGTATATGCTGAGTACTGCAATATCTATCTATCTATCTATCTATCTATCTATCTATCTATCTATCTATCTATCTATCTATCTATCTATCTATCTATCTATCTATCTATTAGTGTTGCTCACGAATATTCGCATTGCGAATATTCGCTACGAATATTGCATATTCGAGTATTCGCGAATAACGCGAATATCGCGGCGAATATTCGCTATTTCGAATATTCGTATTTTTTCAATTTTTTTTTTAGAACAGATCACATCCTAGAGATCCCCATCGACGTCTAAAAGCATTGCTGGTATGATTAGAGACCTTGGGCCGAGTAGCTGCAGCGCTCATTTTATATTGCCGAAAAATCGCAATGCGATTATTCGGCAATAGCGATATCGCGCGATTATTTTGTATTGTAATATATCACGAATATTCTGAGCCAATCAGAGTGCTCCATTCTGCATTTCTCGAAATTTCGCAATTATTTTATATTGTAATATATCACGAATATTCTGAGCCAATCAGAGTGCTCCATTCCGCATTTCTCGAATATTCGCAATTATTTTATATTGTAATATATCACGAATATTCTGAGCCAATCAGAGTGCTCCTTCCGCATTTCTCGAATATTCGCAATTATTTTGTATTGTAATATATCACGAATGTTCTGAGCCAATCAGAGTGCTCCTTCCGCATTTCTCGAATATTCGCAATTATTGTGTATTGTAATATATCACGAATATTCTGAGCCAATCAGAGTGCTCCTTCCGCATTTCTCGAATATTCGCAATTATTGTGTATTGTAATATATCACGAATATTCTGAGCCAATCAGAGTGCTCCATTCCGCATTTCTCGAATATTCGCATTCGCAATTCGCAATTCGCATTCGCATTCGCATTCGCGATAGCGAAAATTCGCAATCATTTCATTTCCAAAAAATATCACGAATATTCGTATTTAGCGAATATTTCTCGAATATTCGACTATATATTCGAGATATATCGCGAAATCGAATATGGCATATTCTGCTCAACACTACTATCTATCTATCTGTCTATCTGTCTATCTGTCTATCTGTCTATCTGTCTATCTATCTATCTATCTATCTATCTATCTATCTATCTATCTATCTATCTATCTATCTATCTATCTATCTATCTATCTATCTATCTGTCTGTCTGTCTGTCTGTCTGTCTGTCTGTCTGTCTGTCTGTCTGTCTGTCTATCTATCTATCTATCTATCTATCTATCTATCTGTCTATCTATCTATCCCTCACATAGGCATCTGCATAACCATTTTATAACACAACAATATCTCTATTGTGAGGATGCAAAAGGAGCCCAATGGTCTTTGACTGGTATTTATTTCTAAAGCTACCCTTTACCCTTTGTGCACGATGCACACATTTACAATACACACCAGACACTTTCACAAAATCTATCTGCACCGGTTTTAAGACATGTGCATTCGGATGCATTTTCGTCCGAATTTCAGGTATTTTCGTTATTGTTTTAACAAACGAAAACGAACGCACAGAATATGAAAACCGAAAGATCCGACATAAACAAATGCTTTATTTCATTTATCGTTGGTCGAATGTGCCTAACCTTAACCTCCCTGGCGGTATGATTATTTCAGATTTTAGGTGCTGAAAGCGGTACCATTATTTTGCAAGGAAATTTGGCATTTTATACTGTAGGCCTGTAATTCTTAGGAATAACTCAGTTAAATCTGACCAAACAAGAGTCTAGTAGACATCCCGGGTATGACATTTTTTTTAAAACAAAATTATAAATTATAATATAATAAATAATTATAAATAATTATAACAAATAATAATATAATTATAATAAAAATTATTCAATAATGTAATCAACTAAAAATCACTGACATTTCCTCAGTTGCTGTCATTACTTTTATTTTTTTATGACGAATTTCCCCACAAATCGCTATCGCTCAATTCTGCAAGTGATTATAATTTATTATCGCTGTTTTCTAGCTGATCTAAAACCATTTTTGACATAAAGGGAAACTTTTGGTTGCTATGGGCAATCTACAGTTTGCAGGCAGAAAGAACAGTTTTTATTATATAAAAGGACATGCAGGGCACTGGGCAGACCACTAGGGACAAGGGGAGGTGTGTATTTTTTACATACAGTACTGTAATCTATAAGATTACAGTATACTGTATGTAATGTGTTTGTTTACTTTTTTGAATTTGGCGCCGTTCTCTGCCTCTGTGCATCGTAACGTCGCAGGGAACTGAGATCGGCGCCACACAGGCACTGTGTGAATCGAGCGAGGACCCACTCGCTCACACAGCGGAGAGGCATCGCTGGATCCACGGACAAGGTAAGTAAACCCTGCCTATGGATGCTGCAAGGCGAGCCCGTGTCTGACTCAGAGTTACCGATCACAGCAAAAAAATTTAACCCTGAGACAGACTTGGGAATACCGCCAGGAGGGTTAACTCTATTAGTCTAAGATTATTCGACATAGAGAGAAAAGATTCAACATTATAGAGAGTAAAGATTCAACATTATAGAGAGAAAAGATTCCACATTATAAAGGGAAAAGATTTGACATTATAGAGAAAAAGATTCGACATAGAGAGAAATTTCCCTGCTGGAATTGGGTGGGGGAAGTAAAATAAAAATAATGATGATGATGAATGTTATTGTCTGATTGTAACCAAAGAGGAGGAGCAGTAAAATATCTAGAACTAACTTGACAGTTCAACATGAACGATGAAGATTCGACAACGCATCGAAAAACATACAAACGTCAAATCTGTTTTTGAAGGCTTATTGTGTCTGTTGATAGTTCTAAGAAGATTCGACGGAGCAGCTAAACTGTACGACGCCGCAATCATACATTCCCAGTCAAATGCTCGACCCATAGGCTATAGAAAAATTCTATTGTTGGTTGATTAGTAATAATAATTAATAAATATAATTATTATTAGTGTCATGCAACATTAGAATTCTACTATAACTTGTAGGTGGAACATTTGACCGGAAAATTATGATTGCAGCATCGTACAGTTTCGCTGCTCTGTTGAATCTTCTTTAAACATTCGACAGACAATCCGACACCATAAGCCTTCAATGACAGATTCAACCTTAATTCGTTCTGATTTTTGGACGAATGCAATTTCCAACAAAAAACTAAATAAATAAAAACGAATTTCGGGAGTAACTAAATAAAAAGAAATTTCAGACGAAAACGAAATTCTGAAACAAAATATTTCAGTGTGCACATGTCTACCGGTTTCTATCTCTGAACGTCAAAAGAGAGTTGGCTCCACTTTTGTAAGATATGAACTTTATTGAATTATTGTATATTGAAGTTTTATCAAATATTCCCCCTAAAGTTTTTTTTTTTTTGCTCAACCAGTGGGTTGAATTAAAAAAACTCAAAGATCCCTGCATCAATGCAAGCAATGTAACGGCAGGGATCTCCCCTGCTTTACTGTTGTATTCTGACAGCAGGGACTTCTCTCCCCCATCGAAATACTCAGATCAGCGCCTGATCGAATGCTGGTTTTCCGGCAGGGCTGTTCAACTTTCTTACCACCCAATCATTGAAGAGGCCCACCAGACCATTTGTTTCAACAACAATCTTTTTTATATAAGATTATATGTGCCTTTAAATGTTTTTTAGACACCATATTTACTTAAATAAAGTAAATACAGTGCATATCTATAAAATAAAAAATAACTGTGGAAAAATAAATAGTGCAATTAGCCAAACTATATTAAGATAACATTATGTGCAACACGATATATTACCATAATAGATCAGGTTATACACATGTGAAGCATACATGTTAATACAAAACACACATATAAAAAATAAATAATAATATGTCCATCAAATTTCATGCAAATGTGTCCATCAAAGTGACAAATCCATCCAATGATAAAATGGCAAAAGTAAAAGGGACACTGTGGCTTCTCTAGCCCAGATCCACAGGACACAGATCTGAAGCCCTGTACACACGGGCCAGAATCTCGTCAGAATCTCGTAGTGATGGCTCTTGTCCCATGCGGAGCAATACCAACTGCACTCCATCTCTTATCCCAGCAGCAGGAAAGAAGAGATCTTCAGGTCAGTGTGAAGCAATTCACTGGGCATAACAGTATACGGCTGCTTTCACACTGAACCATGACTCAACTGCAGGGTTTTACCACACCCCACTTTATGTGTAAATGAGCTCTAAGGCACACTGAGGCCACCGAGCGATCTCTTATTTTAGCGATGCTTTTCGGCCCACTAGTGGTCAAACAAGGGGTTACAAGCGCCGTTGTTGCAGTGCTTCTGAAGTACTTTTTTTAGATGCTTTGGAAGCGCTGCTTATTCATCTCCATGGACAGGGCATTTTGAGAGCGCTGTATACAAAGATGTTGTTTGCAGGACTTTCCCGAACCTCCCACAAGCACACCATCTCAGTGTAAGAAAGTCACACTGAAATAAATGGGAGGCGGTTTTCAGGTGTTATTTAGAGGCTATATCTAGTGCTAAAATGCATGAAAACCACCTCAGTGTGAAACTGGCCTATTAATGCCACTGCCCACACTGTATATGAGGTCAGTGTTGGGCGTTTTGGGGGAGGAAAAAACAAAAAGGATTTATGGTGGGGTAAAAGGCTTTACATTGATGTGAGGGGGCTTGTGCTATAGGAGGGATGTCTGTCCTGTCTAGAATGAGGATTTGGGGATGGTAGGCGATTGGGGGGGGGAGTCATTTTTGTTTTAAAGTGGCAAGTAAGAAAACCTTGACTGCACAATTCTGTACATAGCATTCAACTTAACTTTGCACTCTGTATGTAGCACACTCCTGAACCCTGCACTCTTTACATCGCATACTTCTGATCTCAGCATTACACCGCGAACTCCTAAATCCATCGCTCAGTACATCACGCACACCTAAATTCTTCACTCTGTACACCGCTAACTCCTAAATCCATCGCTCAGTACATCACGCACACCTAAATTCTTCACTCTGTACACCGCTAACTCCTAAATCCATCACTCAGTACATCACGCACACCTAAATTCTTCACTCTGTACACCGCTAACTCCTAAATCCATCGCTCAGTACATCACGCACACCTAAATTCTTCACTCTGTACACCGCTAACTCCTAAATCCATTGCTCAGTACATCACGCACACCTAAATTCTTCACTCTGTACACCGCTAACTCCTAAATCCATCGCTCAGTACATCACGCACACCTAAATTCTTCACTCTGTACACAGCGCACTACTAAATTCTTCACTCTGTACACACCTAAATTCTTCATGTTGTACCCCACAAACTACTAAATTCCTCACTCTGTACACCACACACTCCTACATTTTTCACTCTGCACACTCCTAAATCCTTAACTTTGTACACCGCACACTCCTAAATTCATCACTATGTACAACACACAATCCTAAATCATTCACTCTGTACACTGCACACTCCTAAGTTCTTCACTTTGTACACTATGCAATTATAAAACCTTTACTCTGTAAACAGTGACTACTAAACTCTGCATTCTGTACACCACACACTCCTAATCTCTACACTCTGTACACTGCGCACTGCGCACTCCAAACTCTGCACTCTCTATGTAGTACACTCTTGAACCCTGCACTCTTTACACCAAACACTTCTGATCTCTGTACTCTGTACACTGCACACTCCTAAATCCTGCAATCTCTGCACATTTTACAGTGTTCTGTACATCACACACTCCTTAACCCTGCATTCTATACATCGCACACCCCTAAACCCTGCACTCTGCTCTGTACTCCACACAGTCCTAAACACTGCACTTTGTACAACACGCACTCCTAAGCTCTCCATTCAGTACACTGCAAATTCCTGATCTCTGCACTCTGTATACTGCACACTCCTAAACTGTACTTTGTATATAGAATACTCCTGATCTCTGTACACCACACACTCCTAAACCCAGCACTCTGTGCACTGTTAAACCCTGCACTCTATGCCACTCAACACTAAACCCTGTACACTGCACACCGCTCACTCCTAAACTTTGCATTCTGTATGAAGCAAACTTCTGGTATTTTATGCTCCTTTTAGACCCACACCCACCATTTGTTGCAGTGTGATACCCTTCCCCCTCTCAGGCAAAAGTGGGGGACACGGCTAAGTTCCTGCACATATTCTCTGAGAAAAAAACCTTGGTATTAAGGAGGAAGTAAACTTCCCTGAATTGTTTGTACCTATAGGTAAGCTTATAATAAGGCTTACTTATAGGTACTATAAATATTTCCTAAACTTGCACCATTTAGGAATATTTACTGTATACCCCGCCAATGATGTCATCAGTGCATGCACGCTGATGGAACAGCCGTCCACGTCGTTTCTTCAGAGCCCTGTACCATGACCGGCAGGTCCCACTCGCATATGTGGGAGTGACATTATGCGGCTCCCGCCAGTCACACAGCCGGAAGTTCGCAGACCCGGAAGGAAGACTGGCGAAGATGGATGCGTCCTCCAGTGTTGACAACGAGGGTAAGTTAGCACATTACAGTTTTACTTTACAGGTCAGAAAAAAGAAAGAAAAAAAAAGAGGCAACGTTTACTTCCTCTTTAACAGCATAGAGGATTGTGGTTAAAGCAGAAATTAGAACTGGAAAAAAAAAGCCTGTATTGCTGACATCTGGTTATTCACATGTACGTTCCTGACTGTCCTTCATCTTCCAGTGCCCTTTTTACTAATAAGCCATTAATGATGATGCATTAGTGCAGAAATATTTCATTAAGGCAAGTCCTATTCCCTATACCAGGTGGCATTTCAAAACAAGGCCCGTTTATCTTATTGAAAATTAGAGTTTGCTTTTCTCATCTGGCAGGAGATGCGCAATAACATTGTTTCTTTACCTGTTCTCAGCTGAATACTTAGGCTACTTTCACACTGAGGTGTTTTTTAGGCATTTTAGCTCTGGAAATAGCCTCTAAATAATGCCTGAAAACCGCCTCCCATTCATTTCAGTGCGACTTTTCACACTGGGGCGTGCGCTTCATGACGTTATGAAAAGTCCTGCGAGCAGCATCTTTAGGGAAGTTCCCAAAAAACGCCCTTCCCATTGAAATGAATGGGCAGCGCCTAAAAAAGCAATTCGGAAGTGCCTTAACGCGGGTGCTTTTAACCCCTTCTTTGGCTAGTGCCTGAAAAGTGCAGCTAAGTCAGGAGTGCCCAACCAGTGGCCTGGGGGCCACATGTGGCCCGCGGAGCCCTCTGATGTGGCCCGTGACCTCCTGCCCTGGGATGGAATAGAATACTGTTATTAAAAGTTTTTTTACTAAACTCACAGTGTACAGTATATATGGGCATATCTGTTCTGCAGTGGTTACTGGGCTGCTTTCAAACTGATCCGCAGGTGCAGAGCAGTGCACCTGCGGGTTACCTGCACTGAGCCATAGGCCCCTTTTACAAAGTCAGTCCAACCCATTTGCACCTTACATTCAGCTCTAAAGAGAAGCAGATGTAAATGGAGTTGTGTACATTTACAAACACATACCTCCAATCCGATCCACAAAAAAAGTAGAGTGGGCTCTATAGAGTAGATTGGGCTGCCATGCACCCGCTCCCCTCACTGTGGCCCGTGACCGGTTACCAAGTCGCTTAGGTGGCCCTCGCTCTTCAAAGGGTTGGGCACCCCTGTGCTAAGTGCTGCAAAAATGCTGCAGTGTGAAAGTAGCCTAAGATACTATTTTTATTTAGTAACAAAAAATATTAATAAAAATAATAATATACATGATGATAATACTGGTAATGGTGATATTATTATTATAATTATTATTATTATTATTATTTTTATTATTATTAACAACAATAATTATAATCAGAAAACATGAACGTGAAAAGACTAAGCAGCTTATTTATAAATGTAGCATACACGATCCACATAACATTCACCTCAAATTCACACATATTTTTATAATTTGATTTGGTTTGGAAAATGTATAAACTATGGATGAAAAAATTAAAAAAAATAGACCACAAAATTTCTTAGTTAACTGAGTTTGTAACTAAACTGTCACTTTACTACTTTGGATATAGTGGCTGTAAACCTCAGACATGAAATGTGAACATATCATTTCCCTCTATAGTGTGTACTTCTCTCAATCAAGAGCACTAAGTGTCATTTATGTCTGCTGCTTTGTTTCTCTGCTATCAGAACGAGTCACTTCTGACAGGTGTTCCTGACACCAAGAGAAAAAAAAAGTGGCAGGGGAGGAATCTCCAGCACGCAGCCTGTGATTGAAAGCCGCAGCTCTGTTATATTGTGCTGTGTAAAGGAGGTTGTGTCTCTTCCTACCAATAAGCTCTCAGTTTTCCTGACACCAAGAAAAAAAGGTGACAGAGACGGGAGATCCAGCACAGCCTGTGATTGAGAGCCTCAGCTCTGTTCCTGTGTTCTGTGTAAAGGAGAGTGTGTCTCTTCCCTCCAATAATCTCCCAGATCTCTCCTCACTGAGCTCTACAGAGTGTAATGTCAGCTCCCAGCCCCCTGCGTTATGAAAGCTCAGACAATTTATACAATTTGAATGGCTGTATGGAATAGAGGACTGCAGGTAAAGAGGTACAGCTTTTTATCCACAGGTACAGGTTTAGAGGTTCTCTTCTGAGTATGGGGATGAATGTGGCCTCCTCTCCAGATGCAGCACTTAGGCATAAGCAACCAATCACCAGGTCCAACACTGGTAAAGCAGTATTAAACCCCAAAACAAAAATAAAACATTTTGCATTTTGAAACATTTTGCAGCTTACCAATTCTTACATAATACTTGCTGTATTTACTTTCTTTTTTAGGCCTTTTTTCTTATATTTTTACTTGTTGATTTGGCTAATAACACACTTCCTGTATTAGGATGTCTCCATCTTGGGGTGGCAAAGCAATGGAGACACCTTTGGAGAGAAGCATTCTCAGTCAGGAGGGAAGTATTAGTTGTACTAGCAGATTTCTAGCAGAGGTCTGGGCTTTTATAGGCCATTCCAACACATTTACACGTTTCCCCTTAAACCACTTAAGTGTGTTTGGGGTCATTGTCCTGCTGGAAGGTGAGCCTCCACCCTAGCCTCAAATCGCACACAGAGTGGTACAGGTTTTTCTCTAGAATATCCCTGCATTTAGCACCATCCATCTTTCCCTCAACTCTGACCAGTTTCCCAGTCCCGACTCCTGAAAAACATCCTCACGGCATGATGCTGCCGCCACCATGCTTCACTGTGGGGATGGTGTTCTTTAGGTGATGTGATGTGTTGGGTTTGCTCCAGACATAGAGTTTTCTTTTATGGCCAAAAATTTCAATATTAGTCTCATCAGACCAGAGAACCTTTCTCCATACATTTTGTGAGTTTACCACATGCCCTTTCGCAAACTCAAAATGTGCCATTTTGATTTTTGTTGAAAGTAATAACTTTCATCCGGGCACTCTGCCATAAAGCGCAACTCTTTGGAGAATATGGCTTATTGTCGTCCTATGTACAGATACTCCAGTCTCTGCTGTGGAACTTTGCAGCTCCTCCAGAGTTACTCTGTGCTGACTCTCGGATTAATGTCCTCCTTTCCCGGTCTGTGAGCTTTGCTGTACGGCCATCTCTTGGCAGGTTTGCTGTTCTGCCACGTTCTTTCCATTTGGTTATGATAGATTTGATGGCGCTCCTAGGGATCAATAAAGATTTGGATATATTTTATAGCCCAACACTGACTTGTACTTTTCAACATTATTGTCCCTTACTTGTTTGGAGAGTTCCTTGGTCATCATGACAGTGTTTGGTTAGTGGTGCCTCTTGCTTAGGTGTTTTAGCCTCTGGTGCCTTTCAAAAAGATGTGTATATGTAATGACAGATCATGTGACACTTAGATTGCACGCAGGTGGACATCATTTCACTAATTATGTGACTTCTGATGGTAATTGGTTGCACCAGAGCTTTTTATGGGCTTCATAACAAAGGGGGTGAATACATACGCACGTGCCAATTATCATTTTTTATTTCTGAAAAATAGTTCTATGTTTAGTATTTATTGGTGTATAACATGCCCTGGAGATAACATGCACCCCAAATTTAGGAAAGTTTAAAGAAAAAATGTTTAGGAGGAAAGTGTAAGGAAAAAAATGTTTAGGAGGGAAGTTTAATAAAACGAAAACTTACATTTTAAAAGCCCCTTATCAGTGTCCATCTGCAGCCTTGCACAGCATCCATCTGCAGCCTTATAAGTGTCCATTTGCAGCCTTACATAGTGTCCATCTGCACCTTGGCCAAAATTGTAGCACAATGTCTTTTTAAATTTAGTGCCACCAAGATACACAGAGCCGGATGTCCTGTGTATTTGGCTCCTCTCGGCTCGTCTCACAGTCCTGCCCAGTCCCACCCCTTGGCCCGGCTCCTATGATGGACACAACAACGGTCCAATGGCAGGATGTAAAGGCTAGGAGGTAGGACTGGCGTAACTGTGAGTGGAGCCAAGCCTAGCCGAGCACACAGTACACTTGGCTCAGCTCGGTCTACGTTGGCGACGCTCCTCTTGACCTCAGAGACAGCGGGGATCGGCGTATAACACCCACCCACGATTTCCCCTGATTTTAAGGGGAAAAAATTGTGTGTTATACACCGATAAATACGTTATATATTTTTTCTAATTTTACTTCATCAACTTAGACTATTGTGTTCTGATCCATCACATATAATTCAGATAAAAAAAAAAAAAAACATTGAACTAAAGGCTGTAATATAACAAAATATGTAAAAAGCCAAGGGGGTGAATACTTTTGCAAGGCACTGTATACGCATGGAACAATCTGGAAGAGGTTAATGAATACAGAGCTGCATCCATACTGTACCTGTTGCCGAGAATGTCTTTCCAGCACGACAGCATCGCGCTGATTCTCGGCGACAGGGTGCCAACATCTCGCACTCGCTGAAATAGACAAAGCACATTCAAGTGAGCGCGTCATAGAAGCGACGGGGATAAGACTTGGATTCCCGCCAAATCTAGCTGCAGCGTTTGGTATGAATCCTTAGGGGGAACTCCACCCAAATTTTACATAAAAAAACGGCATGGGTTCCCCCCACCAGGGGCATAGCAGGCCCTTAGGTCTGGTATGGGTTGTAAGGAGAACCCCCCTACGCCGAAAAAATGCATGCCCTCAACATGGGGGGCTTTTACACTTTGCCTCCAGGTGAATAGGTAGGGGTAAGATGTACCCCATATTCATTCACCTAGGGTGGGGGGCCGGTAAGCCCCCCGCCCGCAGACCCCGACAACCAATGGCCAGGGTTGTCGGGAAGAGGCCCTGTCCTTATCAACATGGGGACAGGGTGCTATGGGGTGGGGGGGCCCGCAGTGCGCCCCCCTGCCCCAGAGCACCCAACCCCCCCATGTTGAGGGCGTGCAGCCTGGTACAGCTCAGGAGGGGGGGCGCTCGCTCGTCCCCACTCCTTTCCTGACCGGCCGGGCAGCGTGCTTTGGATACGGGTCTGGTATGGATTGTGGGGGGACCCCCATGCGTTTTTTTCAGCATTGGGGAGGGGGTCTCCTTACAACCCATACCAGACCTAAGGGCCTGGTATGCCCCTGGGGGGGGGGGAACCCATGCCGTTTTTTATGTAAAATTTGGCGTGGAGTTCCCCCTCAGGATTCATACCAAATGCCGCAGCTAGATTTGGCGGGAATCCAAGTGGGATCCCCGTCGCTTCTATGATGACTTTGTCTCCATCGTGCCAGCTCGGTGATGGCTCCCGCGATGGGGCTCGCAGGTGGTCAATCTCGACGAAAAAAGGGAGCGAGATTGACAAAATATCGCGGTCACCCACTGTAAGTGTCTTTTATATCTGTCTAGAGCCCATTGTCTATTCATTAATTAAATAATAATAATAAAATATACTTATAATATAAACATGCAATATACTAAAAAAAAAAAAGTTAATTCACCAGGAATGTGTCACTTGGAACCATGAGCTGAAATAATTGCATTTACTGTAACTAACACCCTGATGGTCACATGACATTTTTTTCATGTCTCCTTGATATGCTTCATTCTTGGACTTGTTAAATCAATTTAGGTATTTAACACAGGTTCACATATTGACATTTCTCGGCTACGGTAGCATTAAACATATTAACTTAAGCACATTTCTAAATTGGCAACTAGAAAATTGGGTAAATTAATAATATTTTAAATACCATTTGACTTCTCTTTGCTCCTGCTAGACACAGGTGACATTGAGAAGAAGCCATTTAAATGATAGTGCCTGGGCTAAGCAAGTTAAAATGACTGACACCTTCTTCAACTGCTTTAAATTACATGGTATAAATCAGATTTTTATTGGAATGTCCTTTGACAGCTTTAGTTTTATAGACCTAAGTTTGTCATTAGCAGTGTACATGTTTCCAAATATACCAAAATGACTTGTCAAATCATTGACTAAAACATATATAAGAAAGATGCTGAGAAATTGATAAAGTTGCAGAGTTTGGACATATAAAATATGTGCATGTGTTTTTTTTTTTCTTACCCTTTTTAAGACCAATGGAAATACAAAACAAAATCAACATGCTTTGTTTAGATGGAGTTTAAAGCCTAACTCCAGACAAATGTACATATACAGTATATAATGTACACTAGATATGTGCATTCCCGTTCGTAACAAATGTATTTTCGTACACATTTGTTCATTTTCGTACCCACGGAATAATGTGTACATACGAAAAATGAAAGCACCAAAATACGAAAACGACGGGATCATGAATGAGCCGCATAACGAACAAGCACAAATACGAACGAACGATACGGCAATCTTACGAAAAAACGACAAAACGAAAACGGCAAAAGAACGAAAATGACATCTATAACGAATGATTTGCATTCTGTATTTTAAATCCTTTCTGTTCTGTTTCAGTCGTATGTTCATATTTTCATTTGTGTATTTTGTAAATCCGTTTTTTTGGTCTGTTTGTAAATGTGTGTACTTGATTTGTTTTTTTGAATGGGCGGTGAGTGAGTGTAGTTAGTGAATCAGCTTCTCTTTTGTGCCGACTGCCGAGTACAGTAAAGCCAAAAAAACGTTTCTGTGGATTTTCGTCTAAAGGGAGATCAGTTGGCCAGACTTTTGAACCCAAAAATGGTTTTCTGATTTTTTGAAAACGAACGGAAAACTTTTGTTTTTATGTTTGTTGGCAAAAAAGTCTGACCAAGTTTACAATATAACAATAGTATATATGGATGAGCCGCGTGTTGAAAGTGCCGCGAATCCCGCAATATATTTATGAAAGTACAAAATGATGAAAATTCATGAAAATTATTGTCTAACAAGAAACGACAATAAATTAAACAGAATAACGAATCATCCCGCATGTACGAAAATAAAACGGTAACCAAAATACGAAACAATCGGAATACAAAAAAACGCGTCATACGAAATACGAACGGGAACGAACAGGAAAACGGGCGTCTTACAAAATTACGAATCGGTACGAACCTACGGAACGATACGAAACGGAACAAAATAATACGAAATTATGTCTAATTGTACACTATATTGTTAAAAGTATTGGAACACCTGCCTTTACACACATGCATCCCAGTCTTAGCCTGTAAGGTTCAATATTGAGTTGGCCCCCCTTTGCAACTATACGAGCTTCAACTCTTCTGGGAAGGCTGTCCACAAGGTTTAGGAGTGTCTATGGGAATGTTTGACCATTCTTCCAGAAGAGCATTTGTGAGGTCAGGCACTGATGTTGGACGAGAAAGTTTCCGCTCTAATTCATACAAAAGGTATTCTGTCGGGTTGAGGTCAGGACTCTGCACAGGCCAGTCAAGTTCCTTCACCCCAAACTTGTTCATTCATGTCTTTATGTACCTTGCTTGGTGTACTGGTCCAAATCATTTGGTGGAAAATTGGAATTATGGTGTGGGGTTGTTTTTTCAGGGGTTGGGCTTGGCCCCTTAGTTCCAGTAAAGGGAACTCGTAAGGCATAACAAGACATAAACATGCTCCCAAATTTGTGAGAACAGTTTGCGGATGGCCCCTCTCCATAAAGACATGGATGAGCGAATTTGCACAGGGTCCTGACCTGACTGCACAATTCTGTACATAGCATTCAACTTAAATGTGCACTCTGTATAACCAAATATAACATTCGAGCCAGACCTTCTCATCCCACATCAGTGCCTGACCTTACAAATGGGCTTCTGGAAGAATGGCCAAACATTCCCATAGACACTCCTAAACCTTGTGGACAGGCTTCCCAGAAGATTTGAAGCTGTTATATCTGCAAAGGGTGGGCCAACTCAATATTAAACGGATTAAGACTGGGATACCATTAAAGTTCATGTGCATGTAAAGGCAGGCGTTCCAATACTTTTGACAATATAGTATGTGTGTGTGTACAGTACCTGCCGCGAATGTGTTTTTAGCACGACAGCATCACGCTGATTCTCGGCGACAGGGTGCCGACATCTCGCACTCGCTGGAATAGTAAAAGCACATTTCAGCGAGCGTGTCATTGAAGCGACGGGAATCTGACTTGGATTCCCGCCAGTTCTCAAGTGGGCGGCGTTGGGTATGAATCCTGAGGGGGAACTCCCCGCCAGATCTGGTATGGGTTGTAAGGAGACCCCCCCACGCTGAAAAAACGGCGTAGGGGTTCTCCCACAATCCATACCAGACCCATATCCAAAGCATGCCTCCCGACCGGTCAGGAAAGCAGTGGGGGCGAGCGAGCGCCCCCCCTCCTGAGCCGTACCGGGCAGCATGCCCTCAACATGGGGGGGTCAGGTGCTCTGGGGCAGGGGGGCGCACTGCGGCCCCCCCCCACCCCAGAGCACCCTGTCCCTATGTCGATGAACGCCGCCAAACGCCGCCCACGTGTAGAATTGGCGGGAATCCAAGTCGGATCCCCGTCGCTTCTATGACGGCTTTGTCTCTATCGCGGCAAGCCAGCTTGGCGCTGGCCCCCTCGATGGGGCTCGTAGGTGGTCAAGCTCGCTGAGAAAGGGAGCGAGATTGACACAATATCGCGGTCACCTACTGGATATACATATATAATATTTTTTTCCTTGTTTTTCGATTGTAAAGGGGGGATATGGAGGAAGTGGTTGCCCCCATGAAATGGATTTGGAAGTGCCCACAACTACAGAAGGTGCAGACAGAGATAAAACTTTGCACAAAAAACATAAACACTCCTAGCGCATAGAGTTCCGACTGAGTCTACTTGTGCAGTGGATCATCAAAAGCAATGTAATAAAATCTTTCAGGTATGCTTTGTCGATGCAGCCCTCCTCAGATCCGGGAATATAGAAGACATTGACAACTGTAAAAGAGCATACAGGAGGGCGCACATGCCTAGTGCATTACCAAAGGTTTATAAAACAAAACATACAGCCAAATGGAAAACCACAAAAATACATTTATATATGCATTGTATGACACTAAGCCCTCGTTCACACTGGGCTGAGGGAGTGAAATTGCGCGATTTCAGCTGAAATACATATATGATCACTGCATTCAGTGACACTGTGACAGGGGGAGGGGGGGTGATCGCAAGGGGTTAAGTGTGCCTGCGTGTACTGGTGTCAATGTAGTGTTGTGCAGACTTACTATGTGATCTGATCTCTCCTCAGCGGCGGTTGAAAAAAAACGCAGAGTGCAGAGATCACATCACTTCCCTCTTCCTGTGTTTACACAGGAGGAAGAAGTGACGCACAGGCGAGCGCGTGCATTGGCTGGGAGCGATCCAGAGGGGGCGGACAAAAACGAACCGCCGTCCCCTCAGCACAGATCGCTCCTACAGCAAACCAGACCGAGGGCCCATGACACTAGGGAGCCCCATCAGGGTTGCCAGGCCCAATAAAACTAGGGACAGTATGTAAAAATCTGTGTTTTTTTTACAGTTGTCCCTGAAATTTCCGAAACGCTTTTAAAGTGAAAATCCTGAGATTTTAGCTGCTCTGCCTCTGCACTGCCTCCTGGCGTGGTGGCCATGTGTAAGCTCGGGGGCCCCATAATCTTCTATTCCCCGGGGGCCCCATGAGTTGTCAGTCCACCCCTGAATCAACCCCAAAGAGGTTGATTACCTAAAGGCAAGTAGGAAAGTTGCACTTTGCAATAGGATTTTTACAGCAATGCTTAGTGAATGTGGTGACATTTTGCATTGCAAAGAGAACCCAGTCATCTTTAGTGAAAATAGAAAGCTGTGCTGTAGCTCCTTCCTCTGAAACAATATCACCAACCCCTGTAACTAATCACTGCAATAATAAAACAGCAAATAATCAATCTAAACACACTTTTATTTACCTAAATTATGGGTCATTTGAGATGCCAGGCTCCAAGTCTTCTTTCTTCTAGACTGCAAAATTGGAAGGTCTGTCCTACCAGAGTCCTGCCAAGTTTCAAAAAATGTGATGACATTGCAAGGGCACAGACTAAAACATAAGTTTGGACTCCTGGAGGATGCAGCATTGGGGGAAAAACTGAAACATGCAGGCACATTCAGCTGAGTTAAACAATGGTTTCAAAAGGTTTTTTCAACCCATACTGAACGATGATAGTGAGGTGAGGGTTGGGTGAGATAGGTTGAGGAAAGGACAAAAGAAAAAAAAAACCCGAAGGTTTGCTTTAAACATAATGCTAAGCGTTTGCATATTGCTGAGCATCCACCATTCTCTCACTGATGGGGGGGGGGGATGGGGTGAGTAGAGACATCAAAATAAGACACTATCTTCCCTCTGGTTAGTACAAGACCACATAGAGCCATCTTCTCTCCTTTAGCCCTGGTTAACACTGGGCTGTGCGATCGAAGCCGTGCGAGTTCAGCTGAATTCGCACAATTTCACTACCGCTGGCAGTCCCGATTTCGGCCATGATTTAAGAGACATCTGTGCAGATTTCTGCACAGATGTCAATGTAAATCGCGGCCCGAAATCGCAAAAAGTAGTACATGAACTACTTTTTGAAATCGGTGCAGCACCGCAAATGCGGCGCCGCACCGATTAGGATGGTGTCATTGCCGACAATTGCCGGCAAATGTTGCCGATTTGAGATGCGATTTCACATGTGAAATCGCATCTCATACCAAAGCAAATCGTACCCAGTGTGAACCTGGGCTAAAGGAGTTGTAAATAAAATCATTTTTTTTGCTGAAATTACAGTTTACAGGGTATAGAGACATAATAGTTAACTGATTCTTTTTTATAAATGATTAAAAATAGATAAAAATCAATCATATAATGTTCCTGTAGTTTCTAGTTTCGTTTTTGCATGTTGTTTCCTGCCTCTGTGCCTTACAGAGCATACAGAGCCATAGAGCAGTGATGGTTTGGAAAACGAAACTAGAAACTAAACACACAGTAATCACACCTCCTTGATTAGTGACCACAGAGAGAAAGCTCCCAGTACTGTAGTCATCAGGAAACAAACAACCAGGAAGTGTGGAGATCAGAGAAGAAATACAGCAACTTGAGAGAAAAACTAACAATGAGGACATGAAAACACCACTGCATTAAGGTAAAGGAAGTTATTAAGATAAAAAAAAATGTTTCCTTTACAAACCCTTTAAGGTTGGCCCTTTTTACCTTTTCAATCTGTATGAACTGATGGCGCAATTACTATTTTACACACTTGGTTCTAGAATTCAGTACTGAAGCAAAAGGCAGAGGGTTTTGAACAGACCTTATGATCCTCCTTAATCCATATTTCTATGGTAAATAAGAAACACTGTAATTGGGATAATTATATAGTTTGTAATTCTCCCAATTACAGTGCTCCCTATTTTCCACAGAGACAGGGATTCAAGCACTCAGGAGGACCATACAGTTCTCCTGAAACTACCTCACTAGCAAGAGCTTTAACAGGGAAGCTCAAACTACAGTGTAAGTACATGAAGGCCAGGCAAGTAGCTTGGTTGCCAGGGTGCAAAGTCCCAATGATTACCCTTTTGACTTATATTCATATAGGTGTTTTCCTAGTCTACTCCTAGCTCCAGGTTTGCTAAAACATTATGACTGGTTGGGGTAAGTAAAAGAGCATGTAAAGCTTTGATTGCCTTGGAAATAAATATTATGGGCTGCTCATGTGACTGCATGCTATGGGTCTCCAAACCACACGTTTATACTGTATATAGCTATATATTATAACTAATGTATTTATTGGCGTATAGTGTTGCTCACGAATATTCGCATTACGAATATTCGTTACGAATATTGCATATTCGAGTATTCGCGAATAACTCAAATATCGCGGTGAATATTCGCTATTGCGAATATTCGTATTTTTTTTAAACTTATTTTTAAAACAGATCACATCCTAGTGATCTGATCTCCATCGACGTCTAAAAGCATTGATGGTATGATTAGAGACCCTGGGCCGAGTAGCTGAGGCGATCCTTTTATGTTGCCGAATATTCGCAATGCGAATATTCGTATTACAAATATTCGCGAATACGTTCTCTGCCCTTCTGTGTTTTGTGTGTAAAAAAAAAAAAAAATAGCTTTAGTTTTAGTCATATAAGTTTGTGTAAGTAGAGTTAGTGTTTAGTGCCTATTAGTTTAGTAATCCAGGAAATGATCTCCGTTTTCGCGTGTTGACGAGAATTTCGCAATCAATTTCGCTTTCGCATTAGCGAAATTTCACTTTTTTTTTTTTGATAAAATATCACGAATATTCGAAATTAACGAATATTCGCGAATACGTTCTCTGCCCTTCTGTGTTTTGTGTATAAAAAAAAATTAGCTTTAGTTTTAGTCATATAAGTTTGTGTAAGTAGAGTTAGTGTTTAGTGCATATTAGTTTAGTACTTCAGGAAATGATCCCCGTTTTCGCGTGTTCAGCCATGAATAAGCACTGATCCAGTGCGAAACGCGTCGGCTGTTCCTTGTTTCCACTGCTGTGACCCTATTTTTGTACATGCTGTCTATTGAATAAAAGACCACCCATCAGGTTTTGGAGTGCGGCTATCCATTTTTCTTTGTCTACATTTTGCTTAGTGCACCGCCAGCACCCTCGGTATCCTGCACCACCTGTAACCATTTAGTGATCCCACCTGGAGCAGTGACTCCTTTCTCTCTATCGTTTTTGCGTGTTGACGAGAATTTCGCAATCAATTTCGCATTCGCACTAGCGAAATTTCCCAATTTTTTTTTTGATAAAGTATCACGAATATTCGATATTAACGAATATTCGCGAATATTCTTCTATATATCCGCGAAATATCGCGAAATCGAATATGGCGTATTCCGCTCATCACTATTGGCGTATAGCACTCACTTTTTTACCCTGAAAATAGAGGGTAAACTTTGCAGGAAATCTAACAGTTTCCTGAATATCCTGGAATTTTGAATCTGTTGATGAGATGTTTGTATTCATTTTTATTGCAAAGCATGTAACAGGAGGATCTGCAACACTGGAATATTGGTGGGGAAAAAACAAAACTCACAGATGGATAGAAATAGAGTTCAGAATTATGGCAAGCGAAATCTTACTTACTCCATCTTTTTCAATCCCCCCACCACTCTACAACTTGTTTCCTGGATTTCTACTTGGTCCACTGCAACTGATGCTCTTTAAACAGAATGACACTTACATTATTCTGCCCATTTACTGTGAGCCTAGCTTGTCATTTAAACTTCCCCCCAGATGTGCAGGGGTACTGTAAGCCCATAATGCAAGATTACTGGTTATTGTAGTCATTTGTTCTCCGTATTGCATGCATTTTTCCAAAGCCACCCTAGGAGATACAGTTGTGAGTTAGTTAGGTGTGACTAACAACTTTTATCCCAAAGCATCATTAGTTACAAAACTTTCACAAGCAAACCAAACCAAACCAGACTGATCATCAATAGATACAAATGTGATTAATGTCATGGCATATGGAGTCTAAAACCAACTTAAAATTATAACTTAAAAAAGAAGTATGGGATTCACGCTTACTGGGGCTCTGAGCTGTGGAGGGGGTGGGAGTGGCCATCTGCTGGTCCAGGCATGTGGGCAAATCCCAACCATATGGTTGTGATTTTTCCCGAGCCTGGACCAGCTCTGGAACATCAGATGACAGTGGGCTTTAGTTTTAGAACGTACTACACTCCTGTGATCCATAATAGAAGTACAGCCAAACGAGCTTTGGCTGTACGTTTCCTTTAAAAGACTATTAACTATTATTTCTACACTCCCACTTTGCTACATATTCTTTGTAAAATTACACACTAAAGATTTTGGGCCAGATTCACAGAGCGATCACGCCGGCGTAACAGGAGATGTGCGGCGTAAGTCTAATTGTGTACATGCGTTTCGATGCACGGCATCCCCAAAACGAGATACGCAAGAAATCTACTTTTTTTTGTCCAGCATAATTTCGTTAGACAGGCGCATCCGTCCGCACGAAACTGCGCTAGACAAACCATTGATTTGCTAGTCAAATATGCTAATGAGGGACTTACGGGGATCCACATAAGAACGTTGGGGCAGCGCAGGCTACGCAGTGTGCGCAACAGCAAAATGTCCTGTCTAAAATTAGACCATATAAAAGCTGGTCTAAAAAGAGAAAAATCGTCTACATGTCAGATAAAGCAACAATGTTAGTGAGGAGCTCAGCAGTCACACGTGTTGCCCAACAAACTGTATGCCAACATGCCAGTGTCATCCATGCTCATAGCTATACTACTGACTTTAGATGAGCAAAGAAGGAGGAGGGCACTGAGGAGGGCACTGAGGAGGGCACAGGATTTTTTTTTTCTAAATAATTTTTTTGGCTTATATAAACTTTTCAATTTAATCTAATCTAATACAATATTCTTATCTGATACAAGCCCCTCAATCTTCACTCTCCACTCTTCACGGGAGAGGATATATCACACACGCCTAGACATCTATGGCATGAGTGATTCTGAGGTGTCTCGCATCTTCAGATTCACCCCTCATGTCATCATGGAATTAACCACAACCCTGCAGGAGGACATCACCAGCCCAACACATGACACTACCCATGACACCCATGACAGCTACATATACAATCAGAGCCCCATCCCCACAGATTGCGAACAGAACATGTATGGGGACAGCTGGCTGGTTGGTGAGTGACATGGGTGGCAGGCATGACTGCCCCCCCCCCCCATGATGCACACATCACAAGGGGCACATGCACTACTAACATCCTCCTGTCTTTTCCATTCAAGGTGACTCTGCATATGCACTGGGACTCCATCTCATGACCCCATCTCATGCCAGCTCACATTATGCATCGTTGCACGTTAAACACACACACATTAATCAAGGCACACACACTGTGGTCCCTAGCACACACACTCATCACATTGGATTGCCACCAGTCCACCATGCAGGACTTGTGAGCAGCAACGCCACGCCAAGGCTCCAATTATGTCACTGTACATTCATACACCATTCACACGGACCTGGGGATCACTTCTCCCTGGTCCTGGGGAACCCTTCTCCACCAAAATTGAGGGTGACACCCCTTTTCCCGCAGGAATGTCACCCCCACATTCCCAAAGCATACACAAAAAAAAAAATGACCAGCAAAAATATAATTTAAACCAAATAACAACAAAGAAAACACATAAAAGACAAAAATCACTTTCAAAGACACGTCACAAACAAACAAACAAATGCTAATAAACAACAGAACAAAAGCACCTTGCTGTATAGGGAGGGATACAAAGGGATGTACTTTTGCAAAGGAAGTGCGTTTGTCTCTGTCTATTTATGCTGTCTGCGTAGTTCTCAAATTTGCCCTAGTCCATTTCCAATTTCACTGATTGCGCTGTTCCCGAGTTGTGAGCATGCGCACAGAGGTGCTGACATGGTCTGCTTCAAGCGTGCATGCGCGAGCTGGCCGGCCCTTCATTTGCATGGGGTCACGGCTCATTTCAATGTAACACGCCCACGTCCTTCCCAATTTGTATTACTCCGCCTTACGCCACTGAAATAACGTTACGCATGCGCAATTTTCTGCGTAAAAGCAACGAGAATAGGGTGATTGCGCAGCTACATTGCGCAAGTCTAACGTAAAGGCGGTGTGCTACGCCGGTCCAATAATGCGCAGATGTACGTGAATCTGGCCCTATTTTTTTAATTACAAATGTCCCGTGTATTCTTACTATCATCCTAAAGGCTTCATGAGTTTTTGTGCCACAGACTTGGTTAGGTGCTATATATTTTGTTCACATAAAAAAAAAAAAAAACTTACTGTGCTTAACCCGCCCAGACCCCATATCTGTATGCAGCAAGCCGTGTTATGGTGAAGGCTCCCATATGCCTTATTTATCCGTTTAAATAGTAAATATTGGCACTCATTCTGGGCTTGTAAATCTTCTTAATTTACAAGATTTACAAGCCCAGGGCGAGTTCTGGTATTTACTCTTCCATCTACATACAGTATTTTGTTCCCTCTCCTCTGTAATTGTTAGCAATCCTCTTCCAGCATAGAACAATTGCTTTTCATTCCCCGTTATGCCATGCTAGTATAAGATAAATATTGAGACAAATGAAAAATTTTGTTACATTTATGAGAAATATGTATTTTTTTTCTCTCCCTCACTTTTGTGATTTGTTTTTTTGATATGAAAGTTTGAGCACAATATATAAAATATATATAAAAAAAATTGAAAGAAAATGCACTGGCAGTTTGTACCTTAAAAAAAATAAAGAAATTGCTTTTACTTAAATATATACAGAAAAAGCTTTTAGCTCCATGCAGACTTGTGGCTCACTCACCAACCACAGGTGCAAGTCCACTTG
This sequence comes from Rana kukunoris, assembly GCA_029574335.1. Taxonomy (NCBI): domain Eukaryota; kingdom Metazoa; phylum Chordata; class Amphibia; order Anura; family Ranidae; genus Rana; species Rana kukunoris. The sequence continues at coordinate 567,587,592 of CM056050.1, read as the reverse complement.
GGTTTGATTACCCCGGACAATCCAATGCAAAATATAAAAGCTTAATTGTATCGTGAACATGTTTACAAAATTCAAGTTCAAGTAACAATTACGTTTTTTTTTTAATACAAAGAAAAAGTAAACAAGTGGAGGTGCTGCTTTTTTTAAATTCTTCTTTTATAGCTGAAGCAATTCTGACGCAGCTCTAGTTTATTTGGCCTAGAACCATGTTACTAACTTTGTCTGGAAGCACACAATGTTTTGGAGTTATACAAATCATTCAACAAAGGTGTGGGTTCAGTGAGAGATCATATCTAACTTGCTGGTTAAGTTTTGTCTCTTTGCTTCATACCAGATGTACATGTGGTCAGGAAGAAGGTCTCTGGCTATTATTTGTAATGTAAAAACACATCCATTCAATCCATTCAAGAAAGACTACATAGATTTAATGGTAAAGTAACAAAATAAAAAGTCTTTACAGTCCATGTTCAGAGCCTTTACAGTCCATGTAGTCCATATTGCATGTATTTGTATTGCATGTTTTTAGAAAGTACTGGTGGCATGCTTTGAACTATGGCCATGTAGCAGTAACGAGTAGGGTCCATTGCTTCCCACTGGAACTCACTGTGCATGCATGCAGTTTCACTCAAGGACACCTGTGGACAGATTTCTGCACTTTAGTCCCTGGGTATGCACACCTTCTGTGGCAATTACGAGGGAGTCTCACTCTCCTTGCTTGTTTTTTTTTTGTTATTTTGGTTTATGCAAAACTTACCTGGGCTATATGAAAATAATTGCCATGTTGTTGAAGCCCTACTGCTTCCTTGAATGTATGGATTTGTACTGCCATATTGCTGTATGATTTTAACTTTGATGCAGTATTGACTGTGATGTAAGAATGTATGGTTCTGATAGCTAGCATGTGAGTGGTAGCAATGCCAGGTCATCAGATACCCCCCATTACTGCACACGCAGAATGTATTAGCAGAAGCTGGAACAGGGTAAGGTGAGTAGGGACACCCCAAACTCCCAAGTTGGCATAAAATGTCCCCATCAAATTACCTATGGGAGAGTGGCAGACGAGGGAAGTTGCTAAGCAACTGTAAAATATTTTTTAAATGTAAATACTTACCTGTGATTGGTTGAACGAGTTGCCAACTGTTAAAAAAAAAACAGTCCTCTTGCACGAGCAGGCACCTATAAAAGAAAAGAGGGTGCATAGTTTGCTGGAAGTCGGTGAAGATATCCAGAAGAAAGCTCATCCCACCCCCACCCCTGTCGTGACTCTTTTTATAAGGTTTGTCCCTTTCTCGGAAAAGGGAGTGTAAAGATTATGTGAAATGGTTAGCTGGCTCAAATAGCTAAGCTATTTGGATATAAATGACATTTTATAGTTATGTTATGAGTATTAGTTGATTTCTGATTTATCTGTAGTAATATATTAGATTAATTATTTAATACCTATGATAAAGGGCCACAGCTTATTCAATCCACAGTCTTTTTTGGTCCTGTGTGATTATTAGTAATACTAAGTTCTGCATACGATCCCATTATGGCCTGGTATCTCACTACTAGAGTATTCAAACTATTTGAGAAGCCAGGGGCTGGCTCAGCTTAACAAGCTCTACTTACTACAAAAATATCACTTTTGGGTGGACCTAACCTTTGCTGTGCCTCTAAAGCCCTGTACACACGATCGGTCCATCCGATGAGAATGGTCCGACGGACCATTTTCATCGGTTCACCGATGAAGCTGACTGATGGACTGATGTGCCTACACACCATCGGTTCATGAACAGATCATGTCAGAACGCGGTGACGTAAAACACAACGACGTGATGAAAAAAACGAAGTTAAATGCTTCCAAGCATGCGTCAACTTGATTCTGAGCATGCATGGATTTTTAACCGATGCTCGTGCGTACTAACGATCGGTTTTGACCTATCGGTTAACCGTCCATCGGTTCAATTCTAAAGCAAGCCATCTGTTTTTGGACTGAAGGATAACGGAACGATGGGGCCTACACACGATCGGTTTGGACCGATGAAAACAAACTTCAGTCCGTTTTCATCCGTTTGAACCGATCGTGTGTACGCGGCCTTTGTTTCCCCAATTTGAACTTGCACGATATACACAACCTTGTCTTCCAATCCTTTTGTTGATCCAAATGAACATATTTAAAAACTCTAAAACACTAATGTTCTTTTCAAAACTGAACTCCATATTCAAGATTCTATGGGCCAGATTCAGGAACACTTGCGCTGCAGTATTTGGATATGCGCCGCGTAACTGTGATGATGCGCCGTCGTTTCTATGTGCCCGTACCCACCAAACTAGATGCGCCCAATAACGGGCCATTTGCGACCGGCGGAACGTTCCGACGCCAGAGTATCGTCAGCGCTTATTTTCGCTGGGCGCATCAGTCGCGCCCATTGATTTCCCCTGCAAATATGCAAATGAGGTATTTTTCCCAATTCACGAACGGATTAGCACCATACGCTGGCTACATGCGCCGCGCGTATCTGGTCCGTCCGGCGCAAAGTTATTTCTACAAAAGGCTGCTTTATCTTTACTCCAGACGGCCACAGGTCAGCAGGAGAGCAGCTACAGCAGCGTTACCGACGATAGGAGCTTGCTGAACAACAACACTTGCAAGGACAACACCTCTGTGTGCCAACATGCCAGGGGCAATTGTGGTCCTAAGACTAGTACTGGGTCCCTCGCTACGGAGGAGGCGGGCACGTGAGAGGATATACCGCACTCGTATGAACCTCTTTGGCATGGGGGATGAGGAAGTGTATCGCCTCTTCAGATTCAGCCCAGATGTAATACTTGAACTAACCACAACCCTGCAGGATGACATCACCAGCAAGACACAACGCTCACAAGCAGTGCAGCCACTGGTGAAGGTCCTGGCAACACTCCATTTCCTTGCAAGTGGATCATTCCAGCGTACAAGTGGAGTGGTGGCTGGGATGTCACAGTCCTCCATAAGCAGATGTGTGCACCAGGTTGTCCCTGCAATCCTCAGACGCATGTCCAACCAGTTCATCAGACCCACCACTGAGGAGCTGCGGCTGAAGGCAATGACAGATTTCTACAACATTGCCAGATTCCCACGCACCATCGGGGCCATTGATTGCACACATGTGGCACTCCAGCCCCCCAGTGCCACAGAGCACATATACCGCAATCGGAAGCATTGGCATTCCATCAACGTACAGGTGATAGCCGATGCCCAACGCCTCATATGGCACGTCCGTGCCAAACACCCCGGGTCCAGCCATGACAGCTTCATATACCGTCAGAGCCCCATCCCTACAGAATTCGAGCAGAACATGTATGGGGACAGCTGGCTGGTTGGTGAGTGACAAGGGAGTCAGGCATGACTATCCCCTCCCGTGATGCACAACAGAAGTCGCACATGCATGACTAACATCCTCCTGTCTTTTACCTTACAGGTGACTCTGCATATGCACTGGGACCCCATCTAATGACTCCTTTCCGGAACCCCCAAACCAGAGGAGAGAGAAAATACAATGAAGCACACATCAAAACCCGTGGAGTGGTGGAGCAAACATTCGGGCTCCTGAAGTCCCGTTTCCGCTGCCTGGATAAGTCCGGGGGGACCCTATTGTATTCCCCTACCTTTGTGTGTCAGATCATCGCTGCATGTTGTATTCTGCACAACTTTGCTATGAGAAAAGGCCTGCAGATTGACATACGTGATGACCTGACCCCCGACCCACACAGTCCCCACCTGCCAGAGGAGACCCAGTCTGCTGATGGAAGAGCAGTCAGGAGGGTCCTCGCCGTAGGCATCTTTGGACACTAAACCAAAACATTAATAACACAGACAGTGCATGCGTGTACACCACTGATGTCCCTAGATCACACACACCACATGCACATCACATTGGATTAGCCCAAGTCCAGCATGTAGGAGTTGGGAGCAGTAACGCCAGCGTCAAGGCCACAATGATGTCACTGTCCATTCACACACCTTTCACACGTCATTCATTCAGCCGTGGGGTTAACTTCACCACCACGGCCGAGGGTGACACCCCTTACTGTCAGGAGTGCCACCCTCTCACATTCACACACCATTCACACTGTCCCCTGCACTCCTGACCGTGTGCAGTACAAAATTACAAAAAATATCTCATAACCTGAGAACCAAAAAAAAAAAAAAACTCATGTCCTGAGTATAAACAAAAATATTCAAAAATAAACAAAAACTCATATCCTGAGTATAAACAAAAATATATAACAACCAAAAAATCAAAAAACCCTCATCTGGGATGACGGGGGCTCCTCCTTGGGGGCACTCTCGGGCTCCTCATCTGCCTGGAGGGAGTGGGTGGTGGTGGGGGTGGGGGGGCATCAGGAGGAGGCTGATCCCCAGGTGGGCCACTCCTGGGAGCTGTTGGCTGCCTGCCCTCCAATGCCACAGCGATACGGCTCAGATACAGGTTTGTCTGGGCCTGCATCCTCAGCTGGCGGGTGATCTGATGCCGCTGGTCACGTTGCCGCTGCCTCCCCTCTTCCCGGATGGCAGCTGTGTTGTCTCGGACAGCTGCTGTCAAGTGCCGGATATCAGCCTGCACCTCCCCCAGGCTGGTCACAACGCCCTGCACACGACTGGGCAGCTGTGACATGGAGCCCAGGCTGTCTGCGACCCTGTCCAGGTGCCCAGCAATCTCCCCCATTTTCTGGGTCTGTTTGGCGTGGTCCAACACTACCTGGTCCTGGACCAGATCAGACACCCCCCTGGTCTTCCGGGTGGCCTTCCTGGGGGCAGAAGAAGGTTGTCCCCGTGGGGATGGAGTCGCCCTTGAGGGGCTACCTAGGATGGGGGAGGGGATCACAGAGGGCCCTGCAGAGGAGGAGGACTCCTCCAACATTAAAATAAACTCCTGTTCAGGAACAGGCTCCTCCACAACCACCTCTGCTGAAGTGGTGTGGGTACTCTCCTCCTCCACCTCGGTGTCTCCAGCACCCAGGGCCTCATGTATCATAAGCATCCCGTATTTGTATTGCATGTTTTTAGAAAGTTGGGGCATGCTTTGACTATGGCCATGGCAGTAACGAGATGATGGCCCAGCTCCTGGAACTCATCTGTGGATGCATGCAGTTTCACTCAAGCAGACACCATGTTGGACAGATTTCTGCACTTTAGTCCCTGGGTATGCACACCTTCTGTGGCACATGTACGAGGGAGTCTCACCCCCCCCCCCCCTTGCTTGTTTTTTTTTTGTTATTTTGGTTTATGCAAACACTTACCAAAAAGGGGCTATATGAAAATCACTTACCATGTCCTGTTGAAGCCCTACTGCTTCCTTGAATGTACGGATTTGTACATAGCCATATTGCTGAATGACCCCCTAACTTTGATGCAGTATTGACTGTGATGTAAGAATGTATGGTTCTGATAGCTAGCCTGTCCAGTGGTAGCAATGCCAGGTCATCAGATACCACCTCCATTCCTGCACACGCAGAATGTATTAGCAGAAGGTGGAACAGGTACAGGTGAGTAGGGACCACCCACAAACTGTGCCCCAAGCTCATGGCATCCGAATGGTGGACACCTTGTCCCCATCAAATTACCTATGGGAGAGTGCGCAGACGCAGGTCGTAAATGTAAATTTTTTTTTGAATGTTCGCCAACTGTTAAAAAAAAAACAGTCCGGGTGCACGAGTAGGCACCTATAAAAGAAAAGAGGGTGCACAGTTTGACCCTGGCAGTCAATGGTGAAGATATCCAGAAGAAAGCTCATCCCACCCCCACCCCTGTCGTGACTCTTTTTATAAGTTTGTCCCTTTCTCGGCTGGTCTCAAATAGCTAAGCTATTTGGATATAAATGACATTTTATAGTTATGTTATGAGTATTAGTTGATTTCTGATTTATCTGTAGTAATATATTAGATTAATTATGTCTCCATAGCCGATGATAAAGGGCCACAGCTTATTCAATCCACAGTCTTTTTTTGTCCTGTGTGCATTATTAGTAATACTAAGTTCTGCATACGATCCCATTATGGCCTGGTATCTCACTACTAGAGTATTCAAACTATTTGAGAAGCCAGGGTAGCGGGCTCAGCTTAACAAGCTCTACTTACTAGGGCAAAAAGTATCACTTCCCTGGGGTGGGGGGAAATGGAACTACTTTTGCGGTCCATCCGATGAGAATGGCGTTTCCGACGGACCAGCGCTTTTAAGCGGTTCACCGATGAAGCTGACTGATGGACTGCATGTGCGCTACACACCATCGGTTTCCCAGGAAGTGGTGCCGACGGAAGTTGTGAGCATGCGCACAAGGGGGGCGAGTGGAGCCGCACTCACTGCGCATGCTCCGTGGATTTTTAACCGATGCGCGTGAACGTAAGCCGATCGGTTTTGACGCTATGGGCTAACCGCCCATCGGTTCAATTCTACATATGATCACACACCCACTTCCACTTGCGATCGGGTTACGCCAGCGCATTATCGTTACTCTGGCGCAAGTTTACGCGCAACTGCTATGTGAATTACACGGACCTTTGAAAGGGTCTTCAGATCCTTTTGTAACGTAAATGTCTTCCAATCCTTTTGTTGAAAACTCCAGAGGAAAGATGAAAACTCTAAAACACCAATGTTCTTTTCAAAACTGAACTCCATATTCAAGATTCTATGAGTTTATTTTCTTTAAATTATATCTTCTGATTGCTTTCTTTATGACATATTATTTTTAACAGTCTATAAAATCTAATATTTGGCTTTGTTCTATTTTTAAACTTGGGTTACTTATTCGCTTTAGACCAACAACGACCCTGTTCTGAAGGTGTCTACAAAGATAAGAATTTGTATTATATCTTATCATGAACATAACACTCTTAAACACGTGGTGTATGCCATCTGGCTCAGATAATTTATCTTCTTAACTTTGGTTCAAAGTAGCACCAGCAGCCTCTAAGTTAGACAAAATAATTTATAATCGTGTGCTTAGGTTATCACCACTATACAACATATTTCTTAATAGGTATACTTCCTTTTTGAACATGGTTGAAAGAATGTATTTAAGGGGTCAGCTCTATTTTCTCTCTGCAAAGCATTCTTTAACTGCTAGCATGTGAGTGCAAATGGAATCTCATATTACCCATTAGGGTATCATTGAGTTTTGTATTTCAAACTTTTTAGGAATTCTTACTAAAAATGACATACATCATGATACTGTCATTCTAAATTTTACTGGAAATTTAAAACAAAGATCATACCGAAAATCATAAGTTTATAGCAATTTAGAATGTAAAATTATAATTATATAATTATAAATAGATAACATGGCCCAGATTCAGGTACATCTGCGCATTATTGGACCGGCGTAGCGCACCGCCTTTACGTTAGACTTGCGCAATTTTGCCGTGTAATCACCCTATTCTCGAAGCTTTTGCGCAGGAAATTGCGCATACGTAACATTTTTTCAGAGGCGTAAGGAGGAGTAATACAAATTGGGAAGGACGTGGGCGTGTTACATTGAAATGAGCCGTGACCCCATGCAAATGAAGGGCCGGCCGGCTCGCGCATGCGCGCTTGAAGGAGACCATGTCAGCTCCGCTGTGCGCATGCTCACAACTCGGGAGCGGCGCAATCAGTGAATTTGGAAATGGACTAGGGCAACGTTGTGAACTACGCAGACAGCATAAATAGACACACACAAACGCACTTCCTTTGCAAAAGTACATCCCTTTGTCCCTTCCCATTTAACAAAGTGCTTTTGTCCTGTTGTTCGTTGCGGTGTGTTTTGTAGTTGTCAGATTAGTGTTCTGTGTGATCAAGTGTTTGTTAGTAGATTTTTGAAAGTGGTTTTTGATAAGTGTTTGAGAGACTGTTTGTTTGATTGATATATTTGTGTTTGTTTCTTTTCCTGCTGTATTTTTGTTTTGTTTTTTGGTGACTGTTTCTTGCTCAGTAGTTTTCTCTCTGTGTGTGTGTTTTTTTTTGATTGGTTGTGCTTGTTTGTGTGTGTGAATTTTGTTGACTGGGACTGATTTTTTTTGGAAGGATGAGTGAGAGAAAACGCAAGCTGAATTTTACAGTTGTGGAAAAACAGATTCTTGCCCGGGCCATTAGCGAGTATGGGCATTACCTCCACGGCCCACAGAGTGCCAACACCACCCCGGCCAGGAGGAGGGAGATTTTGGATAGGATCACTGACCAGGTGAATTCAGCGGGGCAGGGGGAGACACGGACCAGGTCTGGGATTGACAAAAAAATCAATGACCTCCGGCGTCTGGTCAAAAAGAAGCTGGCCAGAATGCATGCCCATGCCAGGGGCACAGGAGGGGGCCCACCATGCCGTATTAGCCTGACAGCGGAGGAGCGTGCGGTGGCCCTGACCTTTCATCGGCATTAAGTTGCGGGCCTGCCCGGCTTTGACTCAAGTCCGGAGCCCGTGGTGCCAGGTAAGTTTTTTTTTTTTTTTAATATCAGGTGTGTAGCATGTGTGGGGGAGGGGGTGAAAGGGAATATGTGGCAAGTGTGTGGATCCTCCAACCTGTGAATGTGAATGCGGAGGTGGTTCAAGAGGAGCAGGAGAATCATGAGGAGGAGGAGAATCATGATGAGGAGGAGAATCATGAGGAGGAGGAGTCCATGTCAGGCACTGGACGTTTGGGTTTTGAGGACTCTTCCCCTCTGCCTGGCAGCAGGCAGGCCTCCCTAAGGGGGAGCCCCCCCCTCCTCCCCCAACATGGCTCCCCTCACAAGGGCCTCCCCTTCTCCCCAGCCACAAGCATCAGCTGGAGGCAGGATGTCATCCCAGACCACCAGGGGGTTGGCCGATCTCCTGCCCGCCACCCTGAGAAGGGACCAGTTCCTCCAGACCCGCCATCTGGGACAGGTCAGCCAGACATTGGTGCGGATGGAGGAGAGCCTGTCCTCCATCAAGGATACGCTGGGGAACCTTGACTCTCACTCCCGGGCTTTCACAACCTGCCTAAACGAACTGCAGACGACATCAGCAGGCGTAGGGCAGGATGTGAGGGCCCTTACCCTGGCTATCCAGGCCAACACGGCAACACTTGGTGCTGCCCTGGACAGAATAGCCGTGGCGTTGGAGGGCAGGCCGCCAGGTGGGCAGAGATCAGGGGCTGCTCCTCCTTCACCGGTTTTACCCCTCCCCCATGAGTCTCCCCTGAGAATCCGGGGCCGTGGCCGGGGGCGCCCCAGGCGTGGCCCACGCAGAGGGCACTAATTTGTTTTTCCCCAATTTTTTTTTTTTTTAAATAGATTTTTTTTTTTTTCATTTTTTTTTTTTTTTTTGCTGGACATTTTTTGCTTTGGCAGGTCATTTTTTTTGGTTATTTTTTTTTGTGTTGTGAATGCTGTGTGAATGTGGGGGTGACATTCCTGCCGGAAAAGGGGTGTCACCCTCTATTTTGGTGGAGAAGGGTTCCCCAGGACCAGGGAGAAGTGATCCCCAGGTCCGTGTGAATGGTGTATGAATGTACAGTGACATAATTGGAGCCTTGGCGTGGCGTTGCTGCTCACAAGTCCAGCATGGTGGACTGGTGCCAATCCAATTTGATGAGGATGTGATGTGTATGTGCTAGGGACCACAGTGGTGTGCATGCATGCATTCTCATTGTGCCATGATTAATGTGTGTGTTTAACGTGCAAAGATGCATAATGTGAGCTGGCATGAGATGGGGTCATGAGATGGGGTACCAGTGCATATGCAGAGTCACCTTGAAGGGAAAAGACAGGAGGATGTTAGTCATGCATGTGACACTTGTGAGGTGTGCATCACGGGAGGGGATAGTCATGCCTGACTCCCATGTCACTCACCAACCAGCCAGCTGTCCCCATACATGTTCTGTTAGAAATCTGTGGGGATGGGGCTCTGATTGGATATGTAGCTGTCATGGGTGTCATGGGTGGTGCCATGTGTTGGGCTGTCCTCCTGCAAGGTTGTGGTCATTCCTGGATGACATGAGGGGTGAATCTGAAGATGCGAGACACCTCAGAATCACTCATGCCAAAGATGTCTATGCGTGTGTGATATATCAAGTGAAGAGTGAGGGGCTTGTATCAGATAATAATATTGTATTAGATTAGATTAAATTGTAAATTTTATATGAGCAAATAAAAAATAAACATAAAACATCTCCCGTGCCCTCCTTAGTGCCCTCCTCAGTGCCCTCCTCCGTGCCCTCATCCTTCTTTGTTCATCTAAAGTCAGTAGTATAGCTATGCGCGACGATGCCCCTGGCATGTTGGCATACAGATTGTTGTGCAACACGTGTGACTGCTGAACTCCTCACTAACAGTGTTACTTTATCTGACAAGTAGACTTTTTTTCTCTTTTTAGACCAGCTTTTATATGCTCTAATTTTAGACAGGACATTTTGCTGTTGCGCACACTGCGTCGCCTGCGCTGCCCCAACGTTGTTTTGTGGATCCCCGTAAGTCCCTCATTAGCATATTTGACTAGCAAATCAATGGTGTGTCTAGCACACTTTTGCGCGGAAGGATGCGCCAGTCTAATGAAATTACAGGGGACAAAAAAAAGTAGATTTTTGGCGTATCTCGTTCTGGGGATGCCGCGCAACGAAACGCACGCTCACATTTAGACTTACGCACGCGCATCTCCTGTTGCGCAGGCGTAATCGCTCTGTGAATCTGGGCCCATATTTTTAGGCAGACAACATTTTCCTTTATTACTCACTGTTTTTTTTTTTTATCTGTGTAAATTATGGATACAGAATTGAGAATTGTAGAAAGAGGAACCTCAGAAGTGCCCCTTTTTTTGGACCATCCTTCTCCTCCTTTCCAGGGGCACTTCTGAGGTGACCCCAGGCTCTTCTTTCTATAATATATGGATGATGGTACCCACTTCCACCTTAGAAAAACTCTCAATCAGGGAAAGACCCCATTGACAGAATACAGAATTGTAATAACTTTGCTTTTCATATGTGATATTGAAGCATTAACCACTTGACCTCCGGTTTTGTACCCTCACATGCTCAACAACGTAATTTGTAGATTTTTGGTATTACTGATCATGGCCAGAGCCTTGGACATTTGTTATTTCAAGGTTTACCCTGCACAGATATATATGCATTTGTAAAGAGTGTGTGTTCCTGATGAACAGGTCTGAGCCCTTAAAGGCATACATGAAGAGACAGAATCAATTACACTGGTGGGTGTTCTCCTTTACTAGGTGGGTGGAGGTGTTCTAGCAATCCTAGCTAGGTTATATAAAGGTTATACAAAAAGCTGTTTTATTTTTGCAAAAAAAGTACATGAATGCTATATTGGTATGCAGAGGCTCTGCAATTTAGAAAAAAAAAAAAATTTAGCATTTAACAGGAAAATAAAAACTGGGAGCTGTATGGTTTTTATACAGAGCTGAACCAGATTTTGCTCTCTTAAACATTAGTTAATCAACCCCAACAAGTAACAGATAAACCTCCTATCTCATACTAGATACAGTGGAAAAAAGTTCTAAGAACAGAAATACATGTAAGGGACATAAGTCACTATTAGGGATGGGCCGGTTCGGTTTGTAGCAGAACATGCCAACAGGCAAAAAAAATAGTTTGAACGCGCGAACACCGTTAAAGTCTATGGGACACAAACATGAAGAATCAAAAGTGCTAATTTTAAAGGCTAATATGTAAGTTATTGACATAAAAAGTGTTTGGGGATCTGGGTCCTGCCCCAGGGGACATTAATCAATGCAAAAAAAAGTTTTAAAAACTGCATTTATTTCGGGAGCAGTGATTTTAATAATGCTTAAAGTGAAACAATAAAAGTTAAATATTCCTTTAAAATTTCATTCCTGGGGGATGTCTATAGCATGCCTGTAAAGTAGTGCATGTTTCCCATGCTGCACAAAATGACATTTGTAAAGGAAAAAAAGTAATTTAAAACTTCTTGCGGCTATAATGAATTGTCGTGTCCCAGGAATACAGATAAAAGTAATTGAAAAAAAAAAAACAGCATGGGTTCCCCCCTTAGTCCATTACCAGGCCCTTTCGGTCTGGTATGAATATTAAGGGGAACCCCGAACCACAATTAAAAAAAATGCGTAGGGGCCCCAACAAATTCCATATCAGGCCCTTCAGGTCTGGTATGGATATTAAGGGGAACCCTGCGCCATTAAAAAAAATGGTGTGGGGTTTCCCCCCAAAAAATAAATATCAGAACCTTCAGGTCTGGTATGGATTTTAAGGGGAACCCCGCACCAAAATGAATAAAAAAAATGGCGTGGCGTTGCATTGAAAAATCAACACAGCTATATTAGGTGGGATTTGAACTCATGACCTGAGTGCTCTGGAGAGATTAGTGTACACCACCAAGCCATTGTGTTAAATATGCTGAGACCTGCATAACAGTGTAGTATGATTAACCCCTTCCATAAAGGTCATTTTCACCCCCTTCCTGCCCAGACCAATTTTTAGTTTTCAGCGCTGTTGCACTTTGAATGACAATTGCGCGGTCATGTAAAACTGTACACAAATTAAATCGTTATGTTTTTCCCCACACAAATAGAGCTTTCTTTTGGTGGTATTTGATCATCTCTGCGGTTTTTATTTTTTGCGCTATAAACAAAAGAAAACCAACAATTTAAAAAAAAAAAACACAATATTTTTTACTTTTTTATTTTATAAACATCACATTTAAAAAACAAAAACAAAAAAAAACATTTTTTTTCTCAGTTTAGACCGATACGTATTCTTCTACGTATGTTTGGTAAAAACAACACAATATTCGTATATTGATTGGTTTGCGCAAAAGTTATAGCGTCTACAAAATAGGTGATAGATTTATGGCATTTTTTTTTTTTACTAGTAATGGCGGCGATCTGCATTTTTTTTGTGACCGTGACATTGCGACGAACATATCGGACACTTTTGACACGTTTTTGGGACCATTCACATTTACACAGCGATTAGTGCTAT